>JAGDQP010004281.1:69877-86447 GCA_022664845.1 Lepisma saccharinum
ATAGATAGATAGATAGATAGATAGATAGATAGATAGATAGATAGATAGATAGATAGATAGATAGATAGATAGATATAGATATATATATAATAATAATAATAATTCACAGCCATATTCAATTCACTACTGGATGAGGTCTCTACCGGAGGGAGGAGGTGGTCTACTGCTCCCACGCTGACCAGACGTGTTGGAAGAGGAGAGCCGAAACTCTCAACTGTGATCGCTACCTCTTTATTCAGGTAGCTCCCCAATTGGCCTCACGATGCTGGGTGGACGCCTATATACGTGAGAGTGTGTGTATGGTGAAGAAAAATATCCCCCCCCCCCTCTGGAAATTCCACAAATCGAACACTGACCCAAACATCCAGGTAAAAGTAGACCTATAGTCTGCAAGTTTACAAACTACAGAGCACGGCCCTTGTGTTCTCAAATAAAAGAAAATTAAAGTCGACCGGAATTACAATAAGGGAAGATTTGTGTCGAGCGAGGTTACAATTATTCCGAAAAGCAGTTAACAAATTTGGCTTTCAACAAGTTTATACTCAGGACGGATAAACTGTGATTGTAAAAGATGATGTAAAACATTTCGTAACGACAATCCAACAGCTTTCATTGATTCGAACATAACACTATGGACAAAACCTACAGAGAAACTGGGAAGACCTATCTAATGTTTACGGTATATCTTAATTGAAAACATTCTCTCTCTCTCTCTCGTTACTGTATTTAACTATTTTTAGTCAGTTTGTTAATTATTTTCTGTGTATAGATTATTTTTGCAATACGCTATCAATTGTAGCTTTCTGTTAAACTAGATCAATCAAATCCTTACTTGTATTACCATCAATTACTTCTACCATTATCACTTTTTTTTCAATCATCTATATAATTTTCGTTTAATCCTTTCCTATCATAGAACAAATCTGAAACTCTCTTGCTACCAAAGAATATCCATAATGAGTCTTTTTTCTTTGAATTGGATTACTTATATAGTTTATAGGAAAAGTATGTCAACCTACTATCTCCTCTACTTGTTCATATTCATTTTGTAAAAGATCATTCATTTCGACAAAAGATCGACACCAAACGAAGAAAAAAATGCTCCCTCAAACCTAAACGCTGAATAGCACTTGTCACCAAGTCAGTGGTCTTTCCACTTTCCTTCTCCCTCTCCCTTCCCCTACTTCCATGACAGTTACACTCGGCATCTGACAAGTTTGCGTACGCGGGGTGCGTGATTTTATATTACAGGAGACTTGTGAACGGAGGAATATTTCTTACCTTATGATTGGCTCCTTGTAGTTTACGGTGCTACGATAAACGAAGATTTGAAATTGTATACTCTCACGCAAAATTGAGTAGAATGACACCGGTTATTATTGGGTTGTCAATGATAACACTCAAATGGTCTTGTGTTAAGAGTTACTATTGTTAATAGACTGCAATTAATGGGTGTACTTATCCGCTAGTTTTCGTAGAAGGAGAAACAATAATAATCATTTTATAATACAGCCTCGGATTCCTAAGATTTGATGAAAGTAATGTCTTTAATTAATTTTTCAGTAGTTCAGATTCAAAAGCGTTCTAGAGGGTGACACTGCAAAAACTATATTCTAAAATGTGATGATTTCCGAGGCCTCGTGTAAAGAAATGCCCTCAACATTCTGTTTCACATGCACATACAAAATTTTTCTGTTCATTTATTTCGTGACTGTCGAGAATACTTCTGTAAGGGTTAGCTGTCAACACGTTGCTTCAAAAATATACAGGATCGTCTAATGGAAATTGTCCATTTTTATTATATACTTCGTGACTGCTGGGAGGTATTTTGTAATGAAATACTCTCCACGCCTTGTTTCGTATGTATACTATATATATGACCCTACTATAACATTTCACCCAAATCATTTGACGAAAGCCAAGAAGTCTTCTACAACCTGTTTCACCCTGAGGCCCTACAAAGTGATAATAATAATAATAAATATATGACCCTACTATAACACTTCTACCAACTCATTTAACGAAACCTTCTGCAAAGAAATCCCCTCTACAACCTGTTCACCCTGAGGCCCTACAAAGTAATAATAATAATAAACCACCCCGCTTATTTGCTAATTTTTAAGAAGTCTCCTACAACGAAATGCTCCAGACATCGCGATTTACATACACAAGGCAAACGAACTCCTTAGATGAAAATGAAACAAGTGAGGTAACGGAATACATAAAGGATTGCCATGACGAAAGGGAGCGGATTTATTTATCAAGCAGAACCCAGCCGATTTCCAATTATACTATGGGTTGGCTTGACAGAAAACAATAAAATAAAGTATATACACGCTGGAATAGCACGTTTCTCGCAACTTAAACGCATGTAAATAGTTATAAGTAATAGACAGTAATGCTGCAGTTTATCTATTTCTGACAGGGATAACTGGAAACACCTCCAAGCGCTACATTTTGCATTTCTATATGTATGAAACATAAAACACGTATAAAAATATAAAAAACACCCAAAACCTAATATCTTAAAGCTCATGTAGTGCATGGTGCATTTCTTGGAAACCAAAAAATATTGAAAAATACAGAAGAAATGTAATGGTTGAATGGTAATGTTGAAACTAAATAAAACAAAGTTTCGGGCTGTGGAAGTATGATGTTAAAGTGGGAGAGCGAAAAGTACGCAGGGTTATTTCGCTACTCGTGTTAAGAAGATGTACATGGAGTGAGTGTTAAACGTTAAGTGCATCACCTATAATGAAAAAATAAGCTCTATATATCCGTACCGTGTCTGATTTTTTAAAGCAAAATATGTGTTATTCGTAACATGAAGTGCGCAATGAGTATTCCTCCGCATGCCACCATGTTTGTACCTGTTGATCAACTCGAGTGCGTATTTAATGAAATATAATAACACATGGCTTTTCGTAACACTCTTTGTATTGCTGGTTCTTCCTAGATATTTATAGAGCTGCGTGTGTGAATTATTTGCAACAGAATTAGTAATGGTAGTATAAAGTGCACATACGGGCTGCTACAAGCTGCCCATAATCCTGAAGATTTGTAGATTTATCCTCGCAATGATATATGAGAACTTGAATTAATAACTTCCGGGCAGTGGCTTGAATTAAGAACTTGCATTCCTACAGATACTAAAATCCGTCGAAAATACAAGAAATAGAACAAAATGAGATTTGAGATTTTACTCGCATTTGTCTGATTTTGTGTGAGATGCTACATTCAAAATGATTTAAGGATCTGTTAAATAATTAGGTCTAGTATAATGCAGATAGCATTATTCTAGTTCACTGTATTACAGGCTCATGTATTGTGCTGTTTCACAAGTGCTTAGCTTTTTTCAGATGTGTTTATATAACTGACCCTTCCTGTTCAAACACATACACTACATCGGTTACCGGTAGTTACGATGATCGATATGCACTGGGTGGATTAGTTTTCTTAACCTCTCGCTTTACTTAAAAAATGCTCATCACTTGTGAAACAGCATAACACATGTACCTGGAGCGTTCAGAACGCAGAGAACCAGAGTAAAACAGTGGAACTTAAATTTGTTTTTGTCATCTGTAATCTCTATCATATCTGTGTTTGTGTTTCTGTAATCTCACGGCAAAGCCCCTGTTTTCTGTATTTTCGATGCATTTTCTTATCTGTATGCATATAATGTAGTTCTTTATTATGGTGCTTCAGTTATACATAGCGCCGAATGTACTCCGAATGTTATGATCTGTGTATAGTTCCTTATACATATAATATAGTGCAGAATATGATGTGAATGCAAGGACACATATAACGCCCCCTATATTCTTCCTTTTGGCTCGAATTGTCCCCTGATTTTGTATCATATTCTGCATTCTACCATGTAAAATAATAGAACTAGATACATTCGCAGTATATTTTACGGTATATATCTGAACGAACGCCTGACGAGCAGTAACCATGAGTTTTGTATGTCCAGAAATCACATCATCCCTTGCAGATTACGCATTGTTTTTGGTATTTGAACCCATTTTTGCACGTTTCATGGAGTTATTAGGATGCAAAAGTAGCTAAGCTGCAAGATTACTTAAAAGTATTACGGAGTGCATCTCCTTAATAAAATCTATGATCAGGCAAGCAAATTCCTTAGAATAGGTACTTCCGAGGGGTCAAAATGTGTCTAGATATAAAATATTTTTAATATAATATTAATACGCAAAAAGTTACGCTAATTCTGCATTAAACAGAGTTTTCGGTTGTTCTAAAGCTCCGGACTCCTCGCCCCACATAAATATGTCACTGCCTACCCGTCTCAATCGCTTAATTTTTTCGGAGCCAGTACAATTTAACTGATTTATTAGTTGTTCTCACAGACATTCATCGCGACCTTTCTAAAAGTTGTTGTTAGTTATTTAATTTTGAATGTTTGTTTTATTCACGGTTCGAAACACTGTATTCCCTGCTTCACACATGATGTTTGTCATGATTTTTACGAATATATCAAACATCATGTAAGTTAGCGTACAGCCTTTTGAAAAAAAGAAAAGTTGTTTGCAACATTGTCAACCCAATCACATCACATTTTGAATTCTGATTATCCACCCTAATGATATACATTTTCTTCTAACAGCATTTCTAATGCCTCGTATATTGGATGCTTTTAGGTCTCAGCAACTAAAGCTGAGGAGCGTTATATTACCAACATGTCTGTCCGTCGACAACTTTCAACTCAGAAACTAGAACAACGAAGTTCGTTAAGTTATTCGAAAAGACTGCGAAACTTTTCCAGCGACATATAAATCTCAACTGAACGCTCGCTGCTGAATGAAGCACATATGTACAGTCCCCTGACTCAGTGATTCCGTTAGACCCCCTGTGGATGTGGTACCCCCAAATTCTTCACAACACTCCCCAACTTTATTTTTTGTGGTCAAATATCGACAAAAGCCATGCAAAAGTCCACTTACACCCTCCCAATTTTGGCTTTACACCCCGCCAAACTGAAAATCCTGGCGAAATCCCTGCCCCGACTGGACTCCGCCTCACTTGTTTCATTTTCATCTAAGGAGTTCGTTTGCCTTGTGTATGTAAATCGCGATGTCTGGAGCATTTCGTTGTAGGAGACTTCTTAAAAATTAGCAAGTAAGCTGGGTGGATTATCATTATTATTACTTTGTAGGGCCTCAGGGTGAACAGGTTGTAGAGGGGATTTCTTTGCAGAAGGCTTTCGTTAAATGAGTTGGGTGAAGTGTTATAGTAGGGTCATATATTTATTATTATTATTATCACTTTGTAGGGCCTCAGGGTGAAACAGGTTGCAGAAGACTTCTTGGCTTTCGTCAAATGATTTGGGTGAAATGTTATAGTAGGGCCATATACAGTGTATATAGTATACATATGAAACAAGGCGTTGAGAGTATTTCATTACAAAATACCTCCCAGCAGTCACGAAGTATATAATAAAAATGGACAATTTTCATTAGACCATCCTGTATATTTTTGAAGCAACGTGTTGACAGCTAACCCTTACAGAAGTATTCTCGACAGTCACGAAATAAATGAACAGAAAAATTTTGTATGTGCATGTGCAACAGAATGTTGAGGGCATTTCTTTACAAGAGGCCTCGGAAATCATCACATTTTAGAATATAGTTTTTGCAGTGCCACCCTCTATAATGCTTTTGAATCTGAACTACTGAAAAATTAATTAAAGACAATACTTTCATCAAATCTTAGGAATCCCAGGCTGTATTATAAAATGATTATTATTGTTTCTCCTTCTACGAAAACTAGCGGATAAGTACACCCATTAATTGCAGTCTATTAGCAATAGTAACTCTTAACACAAGACCATTTGAGTGTTATCATTGACAACCCAGTAATAACCGGTGTCGTTCTACTCAATTTTGCGTGAGAGTATACAATTTCAAATCTTCGTTTATCGTAGCACCGTAAACTACAAGGAACCAATCATAAGGTAAGAAATATTCCTCCGTTCACAAGTCTCCTGTAATATAAAATCACGCACGCGGGGTGCCAAAGATCAAAGAGTAAAGCGAAGACACAACAAAGCTAACAATTCAGAAGCCAATACAGTTATAGCCAAATGCCAAACGGAATCTAAGAAAGATACAAAGACTGCAGGATTAGGAGAATCTAACAATTCTGGAGCAACTTCATACAGTAAAGACTTCCACAGTGATGTTCGTTCAGATTTAGCTATAGTTATGGAAGAGTCTTCCAGCTCAGAGGATTACAATGTTTCTCCCAGATCTTCTTATTCAAGGGATGAATCTGAACAGAGTGAACCAATTTCTCCAATCAGCCAAACCTCTGGTCCACATTCTCCCACTCCATCACCAATTAATCTTTCTGTAACGGAACGCAATTTACAAGAATCGAGGACTGATATCATTCTAAACTCACAGGACTATACTAACACAAGGAAAGCAAGCGAAATCAAAGAAACTAAAAATTTAACTAGTTCGGACAAAGAGAATTCAACACTTACCGTTGAAATAAAAAAAGGCGGGAAACCACCATCTAACTACGGGGATATCTCTGACTCAATTGAAACTTCTAAGACTAGTTCCAGTTTTTCATCCAAAACAAATGACAGAGATTCCAGTCAAATCAATGGGACACCCGGTTCAAGTCAGGAGCCCCCCACAAAAAGTCAAATTTCAAACTCCAAAAATACAGAAGAAATCAATTATTCTGTAATGATAAAAAATGTTAAAAACGATCTCATAAATTCAATGACTTTTGATAGACTGATTAGCAACAGATTGCCTAATATAGAAGTAAATATCCATCAAACCATTCGCTCGAACTTCAATTTAAAGATAAAGAAAATCAAAATAGATTTTTAGGAAAGTTTAGCGAGAGAGACTTCGGACCAAGAGCGGAAATGACAGTAATGGACGAGAAAAGAAAGATCCCACAAAAGCCCACATCTACCACTACATTTACGTGTGTAATTAGGGATTATCCAACTGAAGTTGATACAAGGGAACTTCTGAATTCACTTAAATCAAAATATTCACTAATTACCAACGTTGTAAGAATAAAAAATGATAGGGGACCTTTGCCACTAGTACGAATTTTCACTAAAGACCCTCATTTAGTCAGCAGTCTAATTACAAATGGTATTGACATAGGACACTGCAGATACCGTGTGGAAGAGTCAAGGAACTCTGGCAGACCTCTCCTTTGCCGTACTTGTTATTCTTATCACATCAATAAACCTTGCTCAAAGATACCATGCTGTTACAAATGCGGTAAGGAACATCTTAGCTACACTTGTAACGTTCTACCTAACAAGAATTTTTGTGCATCTTGCAAAGAGATTGGTCACCGAACTGCGTCTTATGGCTGTCCTCTAAGGCCAACTCAATGCCAAAGCATCACTCCAGACAGAATTTACAGGGCACCTAACACCTCTGAAAAGAAGATAGGATATTCTGAGGTAGTAAAAGAAAACACTAACACCACACAATCTCAAAAGGAAACACATTGGCAAGCGGAAGAGGATACACAAGCTATGGAAAAAATCGAAAAACTGGTCACCAAAGTAATAGAAGAAAATCTTGAAAAGATCTCCAAATGGGTTCTCTCCATTCTAACTTTAACTCTCTCCTTACCAGCAGACTCTAAGATTCTGCATCAATTAAATTCTATCATAAAAGCACCTACAGAAGAATATCTCCATAAACATTTAAACATCATTCAGTCAGTAGACGGACACATTTTCATAGGAAATGAAGAATTTTTCAAGAAAAAGAAAACAAACGGGAAAAAAAATACATCAAATCTAATTCAACCGGAAGATGGCCATTAAATCAAATAACACATTACAAAACTGTTTAACTTTATGTTACATTAACATAAATGGATTAAGAGAAAAGATGTCAGAAGTGTTACAATTTATATTAGATGAAAACATTGATATCCTAATCATAAATGAAACTAAACTTACTCAAAATGTCAAACTTTCAACCCAGGGATTAAATTTGTTTAGAAAAGACCGTCAGGATGCAAAGGGACAAATCAAAAAATCAAATTCCACTTCCGGATGAGTTACAGGACAAAGATACCACCCCTCTTCTGATTTCTATCCCATTCAAAACTGATCCTATTTACATAGCAACTCTATATTCAAGTCCCAATATGGACATAAAGAACAGCATACCTCTCCTGGAACATCTTCAGAAATTTAAAAATTTAGTTCTCACTGCCGACATCAACTGTCAACATGCACTATTAGGGGATCCCAGAACGGATACAAATGGTGGAAAGCTTTTTCGGTTTTTGCTGCTATCACCTTTGATAAACATTAATTTAGGCCCTACCAGATTTCAAAATGACATAGAAACTTCTCCAGACAAGATACTGCTTTCACCTTCCATGACAAACATCCTAGCTTCAAAAAAAAACCGACAGAAGTCTTCCATCCGATCATGGAGAAGTCATATTGAAATTCCATATAAAAATCAACAGAAACTGCGAATGCAGACTCTATCAAAATTACAACAAAACCAACTGGGTTGAATACCAAGAACGCATTAGAAAGGATCTTAATAAAGCAAATCTTACATATGATAGCCCGGAGGAAATAGAATCAGCGAGTCGAAATATAACTAATATAATTCAAAACGCTTTGAAAGAACTAGTACCAAAGCAAAAGATTTTTCTAAAGCTTGAAAGACTTCCAGCAGAGATAATAGCCTCAATCAGATTAAAGAAAAGACTCAACAGACAATTTCACAGGACTCCCAATGCTTTCATCAAAAAACAAATTAACAACTTACAAAAAGAAATAAAATACTCCATAGCTAAATTTCGGGAAGACAAAAAAGAAGAATTCATAAATTCACTTGCAGAAAATTATAACAGCAATCCTAAAACGTTTTGGAAAACTCTATCAATTAAAAGAGGAAAAGGTTCAAAGAAGACACTACCCAGTTCTCTTGATGGAATTCCTGTGTCAAACAACAAAGACTTCGTCAATATTCTTTATTCTACATTTAAAGATAAAATGGAAATTGATCCTCCACTTCAAAATAAAGAACTAGAAACAGAAGTTACGGAAATTGCCTCTAACATTAAGAATATTATAAATCACCACCAGAATATCACAGAACAGGACAAACATATTGGAGACGTTAATATTCTTTTGGATGATGTCACTAAAGACGAAATTTTGAAAATTCTAAAAAGAAAGAAAAACACGGCCCCGGGCCCTGACGGGATCCCTTACATCGCCCTACAACGTGGCCCTCTAGAATTACACTCACAATTAACATTAATGTTCAATGCTTCCCTTAAAACAGGTTACATCCCGGAATCATGGAAAACTGCATACACAATCTACATCCCCAAGTAAAATAAAAGCAAACTTGTAACAACAAGCTACCGTCCTATAACCCTGACTAATACTATTGCTAAAATATGTGAGACGATTCTCTCAAAAAGATTGAATGAGTACTTGGAGGACGCTAACCTTATTTTTGACTATCAGGCAGGCTTCAGATCAAAGGTATCTACTTTAGATCAACTCATGCGCATCCTAACAGATTCTCAGATTGCCTTAAATAAAGGCTGGAGATCTGCGGCAATATTTATGGACCTCACATCGGCATTTGACACGGTTTGGCGTAATGGTCTAATATATAAATTATACTCTCTAAATCTACCTACAACAACAATACGATGGATAACTCAATTTCTTAAAGACAGAACCACTATAATAAAAGCAGGAGAGGAGCAATCCAACAAAATAAAAATCTGCAGAGGGGTCCCACAGGGTGCCGCCCTGAGCCCTATATTACACTCTCTTTATGTCAATGACACTCCCATTTCACCAGGGAGCTCAACCAAATTGGGATTGTTTGCTGACGACACAGCGTACTGGACTGCTGCCAGATCAACGAACTCAGCTATTAAAAATCTGCAAAAGCCTGCCAAAGAGTTCATCAAGTGGTGCAGGGACTGGAAGCTGGAGCTAAATGTAAACAAATCTCAATTCATTATTTTCTATCCATCAGCTAAAGGAACAAGAAAGGAAAAGAGCAAAAAGATCATTATAAATAACACCAAAATCAAACCTTCAAATTCGGCCAAATATTTGGGGGTCACTTTGGACAGAAGACTAAATTTCAAAGAACATATCATGGACAGAAAAAAGAAAGCTCTTCAGGCATTTTCGGCACTTAAATTTATACTATTATCCAACATGACATTCAAATTAAAGACACCAATTTATCTATCCATTCTAAGGCCCATTCTCACATATGGATTCGAACTGTTCAACTCCAACATAAATTTAGAACACCTTGAGAGATTCGAAAGATATTGGCTAAGGGTTGCTCAAAGAATGTGGAAAGCTGAAAAGAACGATCTTTATAGACATGTCAACATCATTCCTATTACTGAACATCTCGAAAGAGGCAAAATAAGATATGGAAATTCCATCAATGAGAAAAAATTTACAAATCTTAACTTATCTAAGAATCTAAACATACACATAATTAGACATCAAATCACACTTCAAGAACTTCAGCATTCTCAATAATACAACTTCAAGGAACGAGGGAAAACAACTGAAAACAACTGAACTATTCTGTTTCAAATAAATCAAAAACATCTACAACATGGATGCGGTCGAGCGCTGTCACGGAAGAAATTTGCTAATTAAAACTTCGAATGTCCAACAGGACAGGGACATTCAAACATTATGTTTATCTTTCTCCTAATACCCTTATAACCTTCCAACATCCTAAACTTATAGAACTATTGACTCAGACTATAACTGACAGTCCCATAAACTATTCTCAAACATTCAACTTTAAATTAAATAACTAAACATTACTACTCATTTTTATTTTTAGTATTCACTTTTCATAATTTAATAAATTGACTTTCACTGTGCGTTTTCGGGATGGGTCGCTTATCAACGTAATGAGATTTCAGATAGCGAGTGGTGGAGATATCTGGCTGTTTGTTTGGTGTGGGGTTCGTGTCCGGTGCAGGTTCCGGTTCCCCCCATTTATACCAGTCACTGAAAGACTTGCACAAATATTATATTATTCTAAGGATGAAAGTGGCCTTCTATGGCCAGAAATCCGGCTCGGTGGCCCTGCGGGCCCTAAGCATTTTACTTTACTTGACTTGGCTTGATGAAGTGGGGTACAGGGAGTGTATTTCCTTTTCCTTTCAGACGAGTCAACAACTACTCAAAGATTTTTTTATCTTTTCCCGACCCAAGCGAAATTTCAGGGTTGCCAAACGTATGAAAATTGTCACTTCGGTGTCGTCTCGGAGATTCAGTCAGTGTAGCGTGAGTTTTGGTCCGGCGCTGTTGTGATTTTTCCTAGTGTGTGTTTGCTCCGTGCTACTTTATCTCTTCAATAATGGTTTCAGTGCGCAAAAAAGGACAAACTATTCATAGGGAAGTTATACGGAACGTAATAAAACAATGTGACGAAGAAGCTAACAAAAAAAGGTTAAAACATTTGATAACACAACCTAATTTGCGTGTGTCAGGATATACGGACATATCTGTGCGAAGTGACCAACATATGAAAAGAAGGACTTGAAGCTGGAGAATCGTCACTTAGCACTCCAGGTAAAACGCGGTCAAAAGTTGAGCAGTTCAGATTTCATTGCGATGACTTTGACAGAGATGTTATAAAAGACATCATCCAAGACTTTTACGTGAATCAACGAAAAGTACCGACGGCACCTAAATTGTTAGCGGCAGTAAAAGTAAAAAATTGATTTTCCCTGGAAGTTGGTAGTTTACGACGGTTGCTTCACGCTATGGGGTTCGAATGGGAAAAATGTAGAAGCAACAGGAAAATTCTGATAGAGAGTCCAAATATCGTAAATTGGCGGGGCAAATATTTGAGATTAATTAAACTGTACAAATCTCAAGACAGAAATATTGTATATATCGATGAAACGTGGGTTGATAATAATCTCACATTTGGTAAATGCTGGCAAAGTTCATCAAATCGTTTTATTGTTGTCAGCGCCGGTTCGAAACACGGGTTTATTGATGGTGCTAGTTTAATGTTTAGGGCAGGAAAGGTGACTATCATGGACAGATGAATTCCGTAAATTTTAAAAAATGAGTTATGGAAAGACTTTTACCAAACCTTCCACAGAAAAGTGTTATTATCATGGATAACGCTCCCTACCACAGTGTACAAGTGAACAAACCTGCATCGAAGTACACTGTGAAACAATATATGATGGACTGGCTTCAAAATAATCTAGTGCCGTTTTCTCCGAGTATGAAAAAGTTTAAACTATACCAATTGATAGAAAAGCATAAACCCCAATAGATGAAGTCCTGAGAAATAACGGTCACACGGTGCTTTGCTTGCCCCCATACATGTGTGAATTTAATGCTATTGAAATGGACTGGGAAAGATCAAACTGATAGTGCGGGGAAGTAATGTTTCAGGTGATTTGACGCTACGAAGATTAGAAGAAGGGACCAGAGATACCATACAGTCGATAGAGACATAATTGGCATCGAGAATCGATACGAGGAAAAGGATGGATGGATAGAGAACACTATAGAGTTTTGTAATATCACTTGGGGGTTAGACAGTGAAGATGTTGATGGAAGCGCAAGCGATAATAATTCGTTTTCGGACTATGAACTGGCTCAGTGTTTGACAGACAGTGATGATGACTAATTTTGTTTTGTAAATATTTCGTAGTGTCAGTTACAAATATTGTTTGTATATAGGAAAATATATCTTCTTGCTCATATCTTGTAAATAGGAAAAACTCCATACATTTTTTCTAAGTAATAAGTATTTATTATCAGTGTCATGCATATGTATACGTATAAAACAAATTGTAAATAGATGTACAAAAAGGCTCTTTTTAGAGCCAACAAATTCTCTTTGAAATAGCAAAGTCTTCCGAAAATACTGTACAATGATTACTCTAATACAAAATATATTGTTAGAAAAAAAAAACACTTCGAAATCAATGGTTTGAAAACTCATGTCTGATGGGTTGCATGGACAGCACATATCCAGAAGCTGAAGTTGTGTTGTTAATTGAATTGACGTATGGTCTTTAAGCAGCTATGGCTCCGGCTGGGGAGAGTAGGTGAAAGAATACGAGAAGGAGTCGGCCAAGACCTAAGTTGAAGGTACCATTTATCTGATGTGGCAGTATAAACCTGGAAAGACCGGTCAGGATGGTCGGCCGCTGGGATCGAACCCAGGACCTGTCGAAAACGAAGCCAATGTTTTACCAACTGATGTTTTGGTTAACGTAATTTTCTAACGCATAATCATATAATATTTCAGCATGTTCCTCGTTTGGCATCCTGAAACCTAAGTCCTCAGCACAACTATCATTCAATTCTTTTGTAATTTCTTGACGTAACTTGAGCAAGCAAACAACTTCTTGCAGGTGCGAGTGCATTCACCCCATCCTCTTTATCAGCACTAGTTGGATAACGTTCGCTTGAAGCCGTTCTCGTAATTACACATCCACCAGAAGATTGGTGGTCAAGGTCAAAATTCTTTTTACTTGTTTTGTCAGCCGACTTAAAGAAGTTGAAAAATGTATTAAAACTTTTCATTTCTGACCGAGTGTCTTAGAGCTATAGGACATCACCTGTAATTCTTTTATTAGTATGGTGAAAGATAAGTGGAGGCAACGGTCAGGGCCTAGTTTCTAGGTATCATCCCGGAATTCAGATCTTAAAACTGACGGAAACCTTAGAAATCCTGTTAGGACAGGCGACTTGAGCAAGTCTCGAAGTTTCCCCACCACCTCGTGTTTATCGCAAGTCAACGAACACAACCAGTAGACCACGAGATGTGGGTCTAGTTGATTGGGTTATTAAAATCCTTAATAAACTTGTGAGCTTCTAAGGACGGAGCCTATATTTTTTTATAAAGTGGACTGGAACCATTCTGTTCAATGGACTCTCTCGTTGGGTCTGATTTTTTTTTTATATTTGAATTTATAAACGTCTTTAAGCATCTACGACTCAGGCCGGGATAAGGTAGGAGAAAGTATGGGGAAGGTAGCGGCCGGTTTCTGAAGTTTCCACCAGGCATTCGACTGGTAAAACTGAGGTAAACCAACTGGATGGCCGGTCGTGGGGTTCGAACCTGTGTCCCTACTCATTCGATCCGAAGTCACTGACTTTACCACTTGGATTAAAGGGGAAGAGTAGGCTGTGACTGAATTAGTGAATGTACATCTGAGATATTTATTTGTCTTATTTATTAAGGAGGAGTTAAGAGGGTTCATCGCTCTAATCCCCCATTTCTAACATTTTTTAAAATATTTCAAAAACTAAGAGTTCTATCAAAAAAGTAAGTGCATAGCGCACTAGAACTTACAAATTACTATGAAATACAATGTACAGCGATCTCGAGATCTTGTGCATTGATGAGTGATACGTTTTCGAAGATTATGACGTCATTATTTAATTGAAGTATCAGCACTCATCAACCGACAAGATTTCGAGATCAATCGACGCTGTCTATTTCTATTCTATTCTATTCTAAATCGCTCCTTGGAGCGAATAAGGCCTCAGCCAGTTTAGACTATTGGCCTGTTAAAATGTATATATCTAAGTATATAATAATGAATTAAAATAATCATGAAAAAGTTATAAATATGAATTGAGTAAAAAGTGAAAAAGTATAGAATTAATGGTGATAAAAGTACAGTATTATACGTGATTCATAGGCCCGCCACCTCTATAAAGAGGTGTGAGAAAAATGGCGAAACGACGTATAATGGATGCAATGTGAAGTTAAAAAGAGAAAACTGCAACAGGAAACGATGTACAATACGTGTAAGGGAATGTATAGTGTATGTATGTAAGGGTGGATGTCAAAATGCCTGATGTGCACTTAAAAAATCTGTCACAATTTAACTCTTCTCGACACGTAGTCACCACACCACACAGAACTAGATGTTCTCAGTCAAGGTAGGTGGATGAGGTTCTCAGTTGCACGTCTAATCGTCGAATCCTCGCCTCGACGCTGTCACTTGACGTTAACCAGCGACGTGAACTACGGCACCACTTCACGAAAATTAACGAAGTCAGCCGAGTGAGTATCGTCTGCATACCGAAGGATGACCACGGAACAAATTAAGAGGAGTTATTGCATTCTGTCCAAGCTCGCTATTGCCATTTAAAACCATGGTAATATTTTAGCTCTAATTCTCTTATCATATGAGATATCATTGTGCTCTTTTTTGTTACATAGATTAAATTGTATGTAACAGTTGTCATTAGTACTTTCCTCCGATAAGCGTTGTAAAAATAATTTTAATTAATAAAAGTAATAATTAAACATCGAATTGACAAACTGAAGGGTCTCCTCCACAGCTGGAAACCGAGTCAATGCACTGTGGAGTGCGGGGATAATTTTACAATCTGTCTGTCAAGTCTCAAAAGTTTGCGCGCGCGTTTCAGAGACGAACCTATGTTTACATGTTGTGTGTGTGTGTGTTGTGTCAAGGTTACTATATTCTCTTGTGTGCAGTTGCAGAGTGGCTACGACGTTCCAGCGTTCCAAAGTCGACTGCAATGCAACTCCATTTGCCATTCAAGCATCGCGGAAGTATTGCAGTAAAACAGTCCCAGAAGTATAGGATTCATCGTTTATACTGAATCAACGTCTGTAGGGATGTCTGAAAGCTAAGTTCACTATTATTGTTTTCAAGCAGGAAAAGTTTTAAACAAAATAACTTATAACTGAAGTTTACACGCTTTATTGATGAGAACTATTTTGGGCGGAATTTCAAGGTTGCCATATCTGTTATGAGAGAATTATCTAAGGGGAAAAAAATAATTCGATGAGAAAGTTAACGTTCTGTGTGACTTGTGGAAGAAGGACAGTAAGAAATTTATAGTATCTTTTGTGTGAATACGTCACCTATGAGTGTGTGGTAGAACTTTCCTAACAAATGACAAAACAAAAGGAAAATGTGTAAGTACCGATAACGATATTTAATGCAAAGTGGAAACACTACAGGACGAATTCGACTGATAGACGAGTGGCCACACCTACACTACCCTTCTCCCCGCTCCCAGGACACTCAAATCTGACATCCTCGAAAAGAAGTGAGGGCTCTTAACGCGCAAATGTTTACGGAAAAACAACAACATTTTTAAAGTTTATATTTATTTGAAATGAAAAACACTTACCTTATTTATACCGAGGAATCCATGTGTTGAGGTTATAACGTAGGCTGCGTTGAATTCCCAGATGAGATACAGATAAGTGGGAGGAAGCGAGTTAAAAAAAAGTAGTGAAGTTCGATCATGCGAAATACTCTAAATATACACATCACATTTCAACTGAAGTTTCCTCTCTCTCTCTTCTTTTTTTTAACGAGTTTCCAGATGAATTATTATACATAACATCATATTTTAAATAAAACTTTTAAAACGCAAGTTCCAAAGGAAACACTCCATAAAATATATATACATCACCTTTGGGCTTCAGTTTTAAAACGCAAGTTTCAAGCAAAACACACACACACACGCACGCACCAAAAGAGCATGACATTGCAA
>JAGDQP010004282.1:0-31801 GCA_022664845.1 Lepisma saccharinum
CCGGTATCTTGTTCTGCTAGGGTTACAACACTGGACTGAAGTTTAGTTTCAAAGTGCTAATGTTATAAAATGAAATTTGAATTTCTCAACATCATATTATTACAGCTTTCGAACATTTTACAAACGTCATCTTTAAAAGTAAGGATTTTCAGTTAAGGATGAGCGTATACATTTTTAATTGTTCACTGTCATTAGAAAGCTTACCAACTAACATTGAAAAGTGTATTAAACTAATCAGATACAAACTTAATAGAAAGCAAAATGATTACTATGTTTTGTTAAAATATCACGTGTTACTAATGTTAATATTTACAAAGAAATCAAACGATGAGTCTAGAAGACAAGCGATACATATACTGTAAGTACCATTAACTAATATAAAAAAAAATCGAGGTAATCTTTTATATATAACTCGAAATATATGCGATATAAAAACGGTCATATTTTGTAGAAAGAATCATTGGACCTTTATATGACCATGTACAACAAGTACTGTTTTGTGTCACATATAATTATAGATATATATTAAAGATTACCTCGAACGTTTTTTATTCCTCAATGTCATTTGTATCCCGTACCTTCTGGATTCCACAAATATAATAGAAAAGCAAATAAATTACATATTTAAATAATGGACACAATACTTAATGGTGACAACTAACAGGATACTAAATTACTTATGTTGTACTTTGAGGACAATTTCACACAAAAAAAACTATTTCAATGAAATACTATTCGAATCACAACGAAGCCTAACATAAATCAAATCAAGGTCTGTTGAGAATGCTGGAATGTCTTCATTTTGCATAGACAAAAGAAAGTTCTTATGAATAATAGATACTGACTTTCATACGAATCGTTTTTTATATCTTTCAAAATAAACTTATAAAGTAACAACAGACTACTATTGTATCCAAAGGCTTTATTTCTCTAATGGGTTAGCAGCGTAATGAAAGTTACAAATGCGAAATTTAACCCTTGAACCGAAACGTTCGATTATATCACGAAACGCATGGTCTTAGATACCTCTAGCAATTAAGATATCCACTTGTCATTTTTATACAGTTCCAAAAGTACATATTTTAATATATTTATTGCAATTACATGTCTATTTAAATTTTACATTTGTCACAATTAGAGGGACTTGGTGCAGAAATGGTTTTGATGTTTTCGTGTTTTTTGACATTCAAATTCATAAGGAGCAATTTATATACCAAAATATCACCCTGTCTTCAATAAATTTAATGGTAATAATGCATTTATCATGTACCTGTAGTATGCGATTCTCTTTTCTAAACATGTTTGTAATGTGGTACACCTTTTCTGCGCAAAGTCCCTAATTTAATATAGTATATGCCTTTGCGTGAAACAAGTAATTAAGTAATGCTCTCGTTTGAAATACATGAATTTCTTGTATCTCACAATTAATATTCATGTAGTTGTGTGTAAGTACATCTATTGAGAGTACAAAATTAACTTGTTAAATATTCCAGAACTGGCAGCAGCCATATATGTTTGCTTTCTTTCATTTCTGCTATTTGCATGAACAAATTTGAGATCTGTTAAGAGTATCTCAACATTTCATTGATATAATAGTAGGAGATACCGGCCGCCCTCTAATACCTTAGAAAAGAGTAACTTTGCGTTCTTATGATTTGATTTGAAAATTGAAGTGAGCGTGGATAGTGCTAGAATTTATGTTCCGTCAGTCTGTGGCTCATATTCTGTAAAGATCAGCATTTGTTTGTACAATGTTTTACTGATTTCTTCATCAATCAGTCTCCCACAGCTGTAATGTCTTGTTATTTTTGCGCTAAGGAAGACCTTTAGTTGTCAATCCTGGCAAGCCTGTCAAAATATTATTTTGCGGTCTTCTTTGAGATGTAATAGGTTCAGTACTATACCTTCAGGAACCGATTCTTTCATTGAAAAAATAAATTAGATAAAACAAGCTGACAAAGCTATCACACTTAACTTTATTCTAAAATGACACAGCAAGCGTTAAAGTTTCAGTCTTGTAACAACATCTTCCTCAGACGATACACTAATAAACATTCAAAAGCATCCGACCTCAAGCATCTCAGTTGCCAGTGTTGTCAGCCTATTTTAAAATTCAACTTATAAAAATGCCGTTATTAATATAAATCTACACGTGAATATTGATTTACACTAAATTTGACATATATGTTCATTAGGTACTAGGACAGGTTATACAGGCACTTCAGGCGCCGTACTTGTCAGGGTTGCCAAAGGATTAAAAAATCTAGATTTCATATTTGTTACTGTTGAACGTATCCACATTGTTTTACACAAAATTAGTGTGCATTAAGTACTGGGACATTTCATGTGGGTACTTCTGGTGCAACAGTTGTCAGTGTCGCGAACCAATTTCAGAAATTAAAAGTTTCAATTGCTCCCATATCATTGAACGTGTTTGGACCAAACTTTGTACTTACGTACTAGGACGCGTTATAGAGGTATTTCCCGTGCCTCTCGTGACAGTGTTGCCAATCAATTTTAAAAGCTAATTATTTACAAGTACCATATAGTTCGACGTATCCGCACTAAGCTTTGAGCATACATATTCGACTCAACCGAAACTTGATATGGTTGTTCCCTGTACCCAAGCATCCAGTTGTCAGTGTTACCACCATCTATTTTAATTTCGAATTTTCAAATGCTCCCACATTGTTACGTACCGATAGCTAGGGAAAAAATGCGGCCTAACGGACAGATGCAAACGGGCACCTACTAAGAAATTTAGTTGTAATAAAAATATAGAGTCTCTCATAGTGTCTTTCATAGTGTTTGAGCGGAGACACGTGTGTGGTAAGACAGATGCTAACAAGGTACGATATATATTCTTTATTATACTGTGTAATTGCAAAAGAAGAGAAGAAATACAAGAAATATAAGTTGTACTGAACACCAGTATAAGATTTATATGTTATATCTTAAGCTATTAGTACGTAAACACAAGTAAAGTGCCGTAGTGCTTTACGGCAATAGTACAGGGCGGGAAGAAGAAGTCATGCACGAGAATTCCTTCATGTGCCTTCCACTTGTTTGAGAAAATCGTAAGCACACGCTTCGATAACTGAATGAAGCCAAGCTTTGCGGGGCAGATAGACTGCTACGTTTCCCGTCATTTTGTAAAGGAAAATATGCTTTTAGCCATGTTGAAAAACCATGTGCAGCGTAGTAAGTGCTACGGGGTTCGCACAAGGTGTACAGAGAGCGTTGGTAACTCCCGGCGTTTACTTCTCCCTTTAAATCGATCAGTATGTGCAACTATAATAACAGTGAACAGTGTGTGCAACTATAATAATTAGAGACACATGAACTAAAATGCTCAATAACTTGCCTAATGTACTTCAACTTTTTCTAAACCAATGCTAATGTTTTATACCATTAACTAAATCACAAATAGCTATTTTCATAATGGGTATGAGTTATATTTTTCCGTCTCGTGCAATAATATTTTCGTATTGCCTAAGTTTTTAATCTGTTTTTATTATCACATTTGTTCTAAATTTAAGTTGTAAAGTGCCTTCTACGTAATATTGTCTAGGTTCTGTTAAAAAATAACTCTTACATTTGCATCAACTGCTGCCTCGCTGCAACCAAACCACGCACTTTCAAAAAGGTTCAACAAAAGACAAGATAAGTACATCCAGATGGCTACAGCTAGTCATCATTGCTCTTTTAAGTTCGGAAATAGAGTTAAAGCCTGGGCCGACTACTGACAATTGTTTTCCTGTGTATTACCAGAATCTTGAATTTATATTTAAAAAAAATTAACTTATGGATTGTGACATTCATTTGAACAAACTTAATCAATATGATTGCCTGTTTTTCACAGAGTATGGCTTCATGATTTCGTGATGGATTCCGAGCTCTCTCTAGCAGAATACTTCAGTATAGAGTAGATTGTGGTTCCCGTGGTGGTGGTGTAATGATTAGTGTGAATGTAAAGTGGAGTAGTAAACTAGGAACTGACATCCAGAGAAACTGTGAAAATTTATGGGTCGAAGCAATTATACCAAATCGACCGAAACATCTACTTTGTTGCTATTAGAGGCCACACAAAACTTCTTTTATCTTGTCGGGACTCAATGTTGGCCGCAATTTTAAATGGTAATGCAACACTGTTTGGTGATTTTAATCTTCCCATAGACTGACAAACTCCCTCAATATTTACAAGAAAATGCTCTTATTATTCATGGTTCCTTGACAATTGTATACATGGAATGCGACTGAAACAACATAATATGCATAATACGCAACTGAAAAGTAATTTATACTATGTAGTCGCAACTTATACAGAACTTAATGTAGTTCCAAAATCGACTTTTTCACCTCCGATCATCATGCGATAAGTTTGTTTTTCCTGACAGCTCTCACACAAAACAAGATCAACGGCTTCTTCAAGATACACTCTTATAGTATAAGAAGGGACCATGGAATGAAATACGTCAAACGCTTGATCTTTTTCAATGGTGTATGCTCGTGTTAGGAACTGTAGACAACGCAGCTGATCTATTTTCTAATACTATGCAAACCACGATTAAATACTTCATTCCAGTATTAAAGCAACACAGATCCTCAAAATACTCTCCTTGGTTCGACAGTGAAGCTAAACGTTTTCTAAAGAACCAAAAGTGCGCATGAAAATTGTTGGAAAGACTTTTCAAGTGATAATACATACACGCAGTACGTACATACACGCAGCTGCTTCTCGCGAAGAATGAAGGGATGGAAAGAACATTCTCTCAGAAAGTAGAATTCTTCGAAAAAAAAAATAACGAAACAGAATAATAAAGAAACTACATGTAGTGACTACATACAAGAAATAAATTATTTTATAAAGCAATTCTCATCAGAAATTGAAGTGCCAAGAAAGTAAATCATTGAGTTGGATAAATGTATGAGCGAAATGAAAAGGATACAAATAATCTTCATCAACATAATCACAGAAACAGTCTTTTATTCTGGGAAATTCCCGAGGCTTGAAGACGTGTACAAGAAAGTAATCGATGTAAGTGAGAAAATGCAGCCTGTGAAACTAAACGTTGCAGTCCTGACCCGCGTCCATAGGCTTGGCAGTAACAAATGCAGCTAGGACTCGTGCAGAGGGGTACGCCCTCTATTGGGAAAGAGATATTAAGAGAAGGAGGAGTTTGCAAGGATTTGTGGATGGGCAAAGTGGTTTCGTTTTCTTTTCTTTATTGTTTCAGTTTCAATAATATGAATATTTTGAGTTTGTCTCGTAATCATACCTTTGGTTTGACGGAGGTAGATGATGATGATGGAGATGAAGTGCTCTTTGACGTCACAACACGTGGGTTTTGTTAGTGAGACAAATGCTGGGTTATCTTCTGTTCAGGGGTTGCTCTGAACTGATGAGAGAGAGTATGGACCCTGTTAGTAGATGAATATTACTGTGCAAGATATGATGGTGCTATAAATGCGGGGGTGTCTGGGAGATGAAAGTTGAAAAGGATGTCATGATCAGGATGATCCGGAGGAATGGGGTGATGATAGAGGGAAAAAGAATGGAGATAGGGGTGTGGGCGAAGGTTGTTATTGGTTGTACTGTGACTATATGTTGTAGTGTTTCGAAAAGTAATGGGTGATGAGATTCGAGGTGTTGACGTATGTACTTCAGTCGGAGCTGTTCAAGGTGATAAAGGATATGTGCGAATGGAGTACGGTCATATAGTTCTGCTGTTGCGCTCGGTAATCTGATGCGGAATGCTGTTCGCAGTGCGTGTCGTTCTAGTATTTTCACTTTGTGGTAGAAGAATAAGGCTGCTGAAATCCAGGCGGGGAAGCCATAGGTGAGTACGGGCCGTAGGAACACTTTATAAGTGTTAAGTACAGTTTTCGATTGTAGACCCCAAGTTGTGCCGTGTATTTTGGTAAGGTGTCTTAGTGGTAGAAACTTTTTTAATTGGTTCTATCTTGTAATGTGGTTTAATTTATCTTATGTGGATTTGTTTTGCTGTTTTGGTGTGTTCTTGTATTTTCCAAGGGTCCTTGTCATGAAAGTGCTCTTTTTAAAATAATTTTCGACGGAGAATAATGTATTGCAGCTATACTATTGAATTAAGTTAAGTTGTAGACGATGTTAGTTCGCTGCACTCATCTGCTATAATTTAACTTAATTCTAGTGTTATAATTGCAATATATTATTCTCAATACTTAAAAAAGAGCACTTTCTTGACTTGGACTCTTGGAAGTGGAAGGGGCCAGATATCTAGAACCTTGCGTAAATCAACTATTCAAAATTCTATTATTCATTATAACAAATAAACAAACAGCTCTTCCAATGTTTATTTACTTAAAAATAATGCTTGGGCTGTTTTCTTGTAAGTGCACGTTACAACAGTATGAATTTCCGCCATTTTATGTCCAAGCGTACTCAACACTAAACTATTTATGAAAAGCAATGCTATTTTTATGTTCTTCTCTATAATAGTTAATAGTAACAGCAAAAATATACTATGCTTCCTCTTTTATTTCATTTCCCGTAATAAGTATAAGTGTTTCCCAATGCGCACTCTCTATTTTGAGGCAAAGGTAATATTCGGTGTACATTGTCTTTGTGACTGCGTCAGCACGCAGTCGCGTAGCCTGCTACACTTAAACGTTAGCTCGCGCCAGCTATCTTTCGTTAACGAAACTACATTAAGACAATGAAAGAGCTTCTCTATTTATTTAAAAAAAAATACAATAATTTAATTTATAGAGTTACGCATTAAAAATTCAAGTACTTTATGTCCCGTAAAGCGTTTCTAGCCTACAAAACAATAAAATATTTATCACTACCATTTTAATATTTCAGGTCCCTCTGTAAAACAATTGTATCAGTGCTAAATTTTAAATAATTTATACCCAATATTTATCATTTCCGCACTAAATATTTATCACTGGTATTTTCATATTTTAAGAAACTCCTGCAAATATCAGTATCAATAATAACATTTAAATATTTTGTGTCATCAAAATTATCATATTCTCCTGTCATCATCTAATTAAAAATAAATGAAACAGGTCTATAGATGAATATCAGTAAAGGTAAGAACAATGTGAGAATACAATCATTTTTTCTTTCATTAAATAAAGTTGTAGTGGATATGTAACATAATAATAATAAGAGACAGAAACTCACATAATCTTATTTTGCAAACACCTACAAAAGCTCTGCAATAATTCTCTCCAACTACATACAACGTAATTGAAGGGAAAATTACAAAAATAATATTTAAAATATTTTCGTTCATTCACAGTGAAATAAAAGTTAATAAACAACTTTTTGTAGTTCGTATTTTCATGCTCGGCCTGAGCATAATAGCGTATTTACAAAATAATTTTCGCAACCTTGCTGGGACCCAAAGTAAATGAAATGCAAAATTATCATTACTTTTCAACTTCATATCTTAAAAAGTGTAATACAAAGCCCTTATTCTTAAATAAAATAATAATAATAGATTTCTTCATTTAATTCTTAAAAATTTCTTAAATAAAGAATCATCTACACAGAAACATCAAGCCGCCGTAGCTCAACGGTAGAGCGTTGGCGTAGCATTCGGGTAGGTCCTGAGATCGATCACTGCGGCTGACCATCCTCACCGAGATTTTTCAGAGTAGTTTTTTCTCAGTCACACCAAGCAAATGCGAAAATATCACCTTCAACATTAGCTCTGGATGACACCTTCCCGATTCCTTTCCCCTCCCTTATCCCGACTTGAACCTTAAAGACATAATTTCCTTAAATAAAATTCAATCCAATTCTACACAAAGGCAAAACAAAATTTAAATTATAAGAATAATAATCCCTAAAAGCGCAAACGGTCTCTCAATTGTAAGCTTCTGAGTTCGAGTCCTGACAGGGCATATAATCTGTCCTAATTAGATATATCAAGGAAGAATGGCACACATAATTTAAATATCCGAATGCAAGAAACAAAGATATTAGAATACTTAGGTTTAGTTACAAATAGGAATATATTCACCCTTTAAAGTGTAAGAAACTTATGCTTTTTCTTCTTCTGTTTAAAGAGGCCTACACTGAAACATGGTAAAGCAAATCTCACTGAAATGATAGGAACGTAATCTCTGTTTAACTATTTATTCTCTAAATTAACGGGAAAATGCTTTTTTTTTAAATAATGGATTTCTACTACATTAACTGAAAATAGAGTAATCTGGAAGCTTCAAAATTCTATTTAATATGCATTTCCATAATTTTTTCATTTCGTTTACACGTCCCTTGAAATATCATTAGCCAATGGGGGACACTTTCTCTTCGTTCAAGAGACAATCCCACTTACTAAAGATAAGTAAACACGAGAGGGGATGTCCCCTTTCGGAGAAATTACGAAGTTCTTCAGAAAGCAGAAATAATAAAATTATTTCACAGTAAACGGGCCTCGCTTCCAAATATACATTTATTTTAAAACTCGACCAATAGATCGCATGATAACATATTTTTCCATCTTATAATAATTATTTTAGTCAAATAGACTCCAAAATATACGGTAATATAAGAGAAGTATCGCTTCCTGTTAACGGAAATTTAAGAAGTTTACAAAAGCTCTCAGTAAACGACCCTCTGTCATAGTATTGCTTTGAACTATACATTTTTTCTTTGAAGTCAACTAAATCACTACACGTTCTATAAAGTTCCTTTGTTTCGTGATATTAATTGTGTTCTTCTTTCATCCGAAAAAGACTCCAAACGTATGGTAATATGAGACAAGTATTACTTCCTGTTAATGGACAATTACCAAACGGTTCTGTTAGTATATTGTCTGTATCATACAGGTAGTGTAGCCGTCTATTACTTTTAAATATCTTTAGCTGAAGACACTCGACTGAGCGTCTCCACCAATAAACGGGAAACTCTTGAAATAGAGGACATTTTCTGAAACTTGCCATTTACTAATAACAACATGGAATATATAAACAGCCTGAATATATCACTGACAAAGATCAAGGCGTTACTCCAAGCAGTTAGTAGAAGAAAGTTTGTCAAACGTCATAGTCTAAAAATCAACTTGTTTACAGTTAGAGGCTAAAGAACTTTGAGAGTTTATCAGTATTCCTTGAACAGTTCAGGAGAAAACAACTTCTTGTCTACATGATACTCCAGGTAATGTCTTTTCTTTGGAAAATATGATTAAACAACATAGCCTTAAAACTCCACTGCACGCTATTATATTTTAATAACACAGTAAAATTAATAAATATTAAACCTCTATACTATCAGATCAGTTCACAAATTTTTCAGTAGTATATTTTCATGTAAGCACACCAGGAAAAAAAATTAAGGAAATAGGGCGCACTTCATGTTTTAAAATGAAATGATTTTTATTTTCATTAACATCAGGTACGAACCTAGAAAAAGTGCCACAAGGGAACACATTCATGATAATCAATGGCTATATTTATAAACTAAGTTTAGCATATAAAAATAAGTTCATGTTTCAATTTTAAATCAGGGAGAGAGTTAGGAAATTGCCTGAGAGGGGCATCTTTATGATAATAAATGGTTATATTTATAAATTGTGTACTACAAAGGTTTAAATTGAAAATAATATATTATTGTCATTTAAAAGCAGGGACGAAGCTAGGGCAGGGCCTCAGGTGGCACCTTCATGATAAAGCATGGTTATATTTGTAAATTGTGTTCTACAAAGGTTTACCTTGCAAAATAAGTTCATATTTCTATTTTAAAAGACGGAGATAGGACAGGGTGTGAGGGGGCACCTTCGTGATAATACATGTTTATACTTGTAAATTGTGCTCTACAAAGGTTTAGCTTCCAAAATAGGATATTATTCCCATTTAAATGTAGGGATGTGTCTTCAAAAATGGCGGTGTCTTAGGTTTAATGTGCAACGCCTTCCAGAAAATGACAATTTCACAACTAGTTGACCGAAAATTCTCGATTCATCTTGCAGGAGCTGACCTCAAAACTTGGGTGAGGTAATAACCTAAAGATCTAAGATAAGCTGAACTAAAAAACCAAAGTACTGTTTAACGAAAATCCGCGTCATCAAAGGCCATGGCCTTAAATTTAGGGCGATGGTCTGATACGTAAGCTAGCACCGTTATCGCCCGAGGGCCTAAAATTGCAACAAACTGTCAACTTAACTACTTATGTAGCGAGATCAACACCATTATTTATAATGATGTAGAAACTAAAAAAGGGCATTCTAGATGGAGCTCTGTCCAGGATCTCATTATTTTTATTACGTCATTCTATAGGAAATTTTATGCTCTTTCCAATGGTACAAATCTCACATCTGCATCTGCAAATCTCATATCCTCCTGAGATGTTTATGGTGTTATATTGCAACGGCAATCGTGTATAAATAATGACATGAAAACAAAAAAGTGATTTCCAGAAGGACTTCCCACCAAGAACCCACTATTTTTTTACACCATTCTGTAGCAACTTTTCTTGCTCTGTCAAATGGTGTAAGTCTCATATTTGTATTTGGTGTTCCTTTTGAGATATTCACGGTATTATGTTGCAAGGTGAAAACAGTTTCAGTAACTGTTTTTTCGCAATCATAAACCCATGTCTCAAACACTATTGGCTCTACCACAATTTTCTTATCACATTTGGATTCTTGGATTAATTTTACATAAGAAACACTTCACCTGGTCTTTTAGAATTCATAAACCACGACTTTAAAAAAATAAAATTCAAATGAATGTGTCTCGGTAAATTGTCGGTCACGACAACATTTGAGGATAAAACATGTCAAATTTTGAAGCGCTGTAACTCTGGATACAGGTGGTTTAGAAACCTGTGAATTAGAATTTGTACTAAGAATGCTACCAAGAATCAATATGCCAAATTTAATCAAAATCGGAAACTATAGATGATATAACCTACCTGAAATGATGAGTACCCCAACTTAAGCAGGATTTTTTTCAGGGAACTTGAACTTTTTAATACGTTTAACACCCCTTTACAAAGATATTGGTGAAGAAAAATTATTTGTTAAGAATTTAGTTGACAGATTCTTATTTTTACCTTACTAAAAAAGGTAAATCATACATTTTCCTGCCGCCTGCACCAGAACTTAAAGAATGAAAGTGTGAACGAAAAATAGAAAATTACCCTTAAATTAGTGCACGATGATTTATAAATGTATTACAATGTTACAAAGTAAGATCGTCTTGAATGTAAAAATGTTCACCTCCAGAAATACTACAGTATTCATTGTCGTACAGGTGGAATTTGTAAGAAGGGTTAAATAAAAGTAAACAATGTTCATTCTATCTTCACCCTAGTTTGAGTGAAGTTTCATGCACTTTTTTTTACTTAAATATGCTGTTATTTATTTTGCCAGTGTGGAGTCTGTCATCCAAGCATACCAGAAGAATAGTGTTTGCTTAGGAACTAGAAGGCTGTTTGTCTTTATCCTCCTTTCTAAAAAAAAATCTCCTGTTAAAAGGAAAAGCACTATTGCATAAACCATGAAAGTAGCTCTGAGAAGGATGAGGAGGAGAATATCTACGTGTCTGAAAGCTGCTCGGTACCCCGCGGACTAAATTATTCAAAGTCGCGTAAACTGGTTGGGCTGTCGTCTCTCTCTTTGAAACCCAATAAATATTGACGCAGTGACATTTTTCTCTTTACTTCGCTTTCTTTCCTTCTTCTTTTTAGGTGTCTTAGTAATGCGAATTCCTTCTTGCATTCCGACAAGTGCTGAGGTATGAAGATGCAATGAATGAAATTCACAACTATATCGCTTCATACCGGTTTTGCGATGGAAAACGAACAACAATTTTCACGTGTCAAAACATTAATTTTTGTTCTAATTGTTATATCTTTCAAGTATGCGTTTTAAAATCCTCAATTCCCCGTATAGTGTACAAACTTATGATTAATCGACACCAACTTGTATTGTCGTTCGTGAATTGGAAAGTTTGTGTCCTATAATAGTAAGAGCTCTGACACCAATACATACGCAAATTAATATTTAGCTCAGCCATAATTACTAAACAGTTCTTAAATTGCAATGTAAGTCACATACATAAATGCATTTGTAATACCACTGACCTATAGGAAACATACGTACAACGAACTTTTTGGTTTAGGTGGAGTCATCATTTTCTAAAATAATATTATAGCAATAACATTACAGAGTGGCTATCAATATTACAGTGTTGGAGTACTGGGACCTGGTCAATTGGTCTACACGACAGTTCGTCGACAAGGACATTTGGTCGGCACGGCAATTGGTCGACAAGGACAATTGGTGAACACGACAATTGATCGAGAAGAGCAGTTGGTCGACACGACAATTGGACGACAAGGACAGTTGGTCGACATGACACAATTGGTCGACAATGACAATTGGTGGACACGACAATTAGTCGATACGAGAATTGGTCGACAATGACAATTGGTCAACATGACATTTCGTCGACAAGACAATTGGTTGGCAAGGACAGCTGATCGACAATGACAATTTGTCGACGACGATAGTTGGTCGAGAAGACAGTCAGCAAGAGCTTTCGTCGATACAACAATTAATTTACACGGACTGTTGGAAACGGGTAACGCACTCTTTAGCTAATTTCAAAACGAGTCTAGGTTAAACGTGTCGGGGATTTGTGACTCACGGAGAAACTTATAAGATCAAGCCCATCCATATTATATGTTTAAACATCTAAATTGTCGTGACGTTACTAGCATTCTAATGTGGGTGTTAAGTGCATACATTTATTTAGTTTATAGCTTAGCGAAGCAAAAAATAAGTAAATTGTAAATACATAAATAATACAACAAAAATACCATGGTGGAATTTGCGGAAAATGGCTCCGTAGGTTCGACCACATGTTGACCCCCTGCTTTCACGTCTGTTGTTTCCGTAATCATTTCCGTACTTACTTATCTGTTTACAAATGAATCGTCTCAATCAGCAAGGCGGTTAACGGGTGTTACGTACTGTGAGTACATCAGGGCAGAGCGTACAAAGGTATTGTTCTTGCGCAACTCCTTCTTTACCCCCCCCCCCATGCTTTCAACAATAGTTTCGTGACCCCATACGGAAGGTGGAGAGTATGAGCCGATTATTAAGACGGAGTTTATTTAGACTTAGTCGAAGTTAGGCCTAAGTTTAAACATCAGTTTTGATTGCAAAAACAGATTTTTAGCTTAAATTAGGTTTAACTTTAGACCTAAATTCAAGAGAAGTAAACCAACTCTTTAGGTGGTTTAAACAGAATCTTGGATTTTACTACCCAGAAGTTTCAAGACAGAAAAATAAATAGAAAGTAAACACATACAATTCCTTGATGAAAAAAAGTATATAATTCGGCATAATACACTTCAATAAGTTTTAACACCAAAACCATGCTTTTAAGAACAAAACTTACTCAAATAAATTGCATGTACAGTCTCAATGTGCAACGTAATATAGTACTTAATGCTAGATGCTCAAATAGTTGGCTAGATCACTGTTCCAAGCCTTAGAAATCTCACGTAACTATTGAAAGTGTACCATTTTGCTCCCTAATGTTCCACTAAGATTTTCAAATTCATTTTTCTAATTAAGTGCTTATAAACATAAAATTTATATTACGGTATCACTTAACGAATATGAGTACAGATGACTTCATAAGCGTATATTCTACAGGTAAAACACGAAATAAAGTAACCATTCTTTATTACTACATACGAAATATTTCAGTCTTGCAGAATTTAAAATAGTTTAAGATTTTAACTGAAAAGTAAAATGATTTGTACTGTTACTTGTAATAGATACGTGCAATACGTGCTGATGAAACAATTACATTGTTACCATTTCATTTTACAGGTGACGCAACAAACTTCTGTTGATACTGTGAATTTCCGAATATTTGTGTTCCAGTTCAAAATAGGTACAATTTATGTTTCTAACTTAGAAAGTGACCTGATCAATCGCACACACTTAATAGATTTAGCTGCAATTCTGTTCTCCCTCTCTAAGGGTGTACAACCTGACTAGTTCCTTCAAACCCACTTTGAGATAATAATGCAAAAATCCGCAATGCAAATGCAATAATAATCAAGGGACGGTACCTAGTCATTGCCAGGTGAAGGTGAAGTAATAATAGAATCTATATTCTACAATAAATGATAGAAATATGGATTCTATCAGATCGTGCCAATGGTGGTGTAACCACCGAATTGTCAAGTACACAGCCTTGACTTAATTTTTATTGAAAGTGTGTGGCATAATGAAGATTAAAACTCTATATAAAATCTGGAGCAATTCAACTTATGTCTCTCCCATTTTTGCTTTACTTCTCCAAATCAACAAAACAAAACAAAACAGAATCCCTGGATAGAAATGTGTCATGCCTTCTGATTTAGATGTGTGAATTCTATAAGTTGCGCAAAAATTAAATCGAATATAGTAGGGTGAAATGCAAATGTTATAAAAACACTAGGTGCATTTATTTCACAATTTCAGTCGCTAGACAAAAAGGATATGTTTGCAATTTATATGCTTTCATTAAAGTATTGTCCAATATTTACTATGTAAAAAAATGTGCTTCGGATGGTAACATTTTTAACTAGGGTTGTTTTGGTGAAAGAGGTGGTAACACGCCTCTGCCATTTCTCGCTTGGTCTTCTGGGTAAAAAAAAATATGTCCGAACTTCCGGAAAGGCATCTTCAATGTAACCTTCATGAAAGGGCTATAAAAGGACATTCACGACTCTTCCTTTAAATTTCGAATGACCTTCAATCTGACGGCGACGAAAGTAAAGGTGCTATCGAAGGTAAAGGTGGTGATTTCGGGGGGCCCAAAAGTCTTTTGAAACTTTAAAAAAACTTGGTCTTTGCAATCCATTGTAAGCCATGGCTTAGACTAAGTCGGGTTACACCAAGTCTAAGCTATGACCAAGGTTTATGTCTTTGAAATCGGCCCTATTAGTTTGTAAATTCTCAGCTTCTACAACAAATCAATGGGAGAGATCCGCATTTTCCTTGTAAATTACGTAGCAATTCCATTACATTTTATTGCAACATTTTGATGACTTATTTTGCCTTCGAAAGATAAAGAAGCATAATGAACAGGAAGTAATTAAAAATAAGAAAACAATTGACGCTGCCGGAGGGGTCGATCTTCTGAGATCCCGGATAAAACCGTGCCGAAGAGTCATTATCTTAGAGAGAGTCGGAAGCCCATTCATCAGTTTCAAGCAGTGTACTAAAATAACTTTTCATATAATTAATATATTCAAACAAATATTCAATTATCTCTAGTAATGTAATTGCTTTTTCACAAATAATCTTCTTGTGTGTGGTAAATGTTGAAAGACACACAGAAAAATTGAGAGCTGCTGCAACCGTGACTCTAACCCGGATCCCCCATTTGCCATCTTTCGCACTGCATAATAGCAAAGATTCCTTAACTAAATATGCCTGGGTAGTGTTTGTAGTTCTTTAAGTTTCTATGTGTGGTACAATAGGAGTAATTGTGTGTCCAGTTCTGTTACTTCCTGGAACCTTATATAAGTAGAAGTAAGTAGACAAATATTTCAGCATTCTCAATATTCGCTAATTACTATTGGTTTTTGAAGAAAGAGAGAGTAGAGTATCTGAAGCTTAAACTATGGATACTACAACTAAGATCAAACACACTTCCAGAAACTTCCGCAGGGGAAGGTTTATAATGCTGACCATCTTTCGGAAACCTTACATAGGGGAAGGTTTAAAATTTTGATCATTTTGAGAATATAATTTTTCGTTGTTCTCTTTGTGAAGTATTCTAAGTCTAGGAGTGAAGGTATAAAATCATTAATTTTTGTTTGAAATTTTCTCCGAATAGAGGAATTAAAATTTTGTTCCTCAAGACAAAAAAAGGGGAAAGTTTTGAACATTATCAGATAAATAATTTCCTTCCTTATGGTAATCCATCTTTATATTTGTTGAAAAGTCTGTAAGAATCAACATTTCATTATTTTCAACATTTTCATTATTGATAGAAGAAAGAAAAAAGGAAAGGAATTACAACAAATTCTGGACACTTCAACACGAAATCTTTTGGTTCTTATTGAACTTTATCTTAGGTTTAGAATCCGTTCTGAAATTCCTAGGTTTATATCATATTAGTGAATAGTACCTTGCATGAAAAAGTACGATCCCCACTCAGGTATCGAGACCTGTATGTTGAGAACCACCGATGTGTGTAAGCTATACTGGAGGAAAGCACTAGTAAATATTTTTTCATTCAGGACTAGCTATATTTATGTGAAACACAACGGATAATAATGAATCAGTTCCTCCTTCTAGTAGTGATTATGTTTCTATAAACATAAGAACATTACTATTATTAAAGAGCAAATTAATCTTCCAAGTAATTTAACTAAATCTATTGATTCTTTCGTCTTTATTTAAGATCATTAATATCAAGTTTTCTGGAAAGGTCTTATTATATAAATGAAATTATTCTATTTCTCACCTTTTGGTGAATGTTGGAATACTTGAAGGTAGAGAAACATTAATAATAACTATAAAAGAAATAAAAATACTGGGGTTATTTATTATTAGTTTTTACCCAAGGATGGTCATTAGTGGTTTCCTCCAATTTTTGTCCATAAGATATGATTACCCTGTATATTAGTGTTTTGGTAAAAATGCTGATTACCGTGGTAAGTACTACACTAGTCATTAAGCATCATTCAGGCATGTCCCACAATAATGACTACAAGGTGTTGAGAATATTCTGTTGTTTTAGATAGATTTCGAAGAAAAATCTACCTATTGAGATCGGTACCATGTCATATATATATTTATATATACCTAGGTATATTTATGTATATATGTACACGCTAGCGGCCATAATTTTGAAGATATTAGAACCAAATGTTATTATGTTGTTTCTAGGCTTAATAGCTCGGCTGAGTTCGTTAATGAGCAAAATCGGCCCAAGGGGTAGTTGGGGGAGGGGGTTGAAATTTTGAAAAAAATATTTGTCATCCCCTATGGAGTTATAGGAAAACTTTGTCTGCATAAATTATAGTATTCCCTAAGAAGTTTGAGGTGACACCAACGATTCAGGTCTTCTGGGGGTACGAGTGAGAGTGGGGGTGGAAATGCGAAATTTTTAAAACCATGTCTTGTGGGGTAACGTTGAAAAGCTCTAGATGATTAATCTATAAATCAATAACTAGTTTCTCGATAGCGCTCATATTTCGTTACGGGATGAAACCAATGGACTATTTCTAATGTTGTTATGACATTTCTCTGTATTTTTGTCGAATAATTTCGATTTCCAATGTTTGAAAATGTTGACTCTGTACAAGCATAATTTTCATTATTGTAAAGAAATGAATTTAGTGTTGATAATATAAACACAAGATCATCGAGAACATGACAACTAAATGAATATGCATGAGGATCGAATATTTAATATGTGTACTTCACAGGTAAACTGCACTGTCATTTTCTTGCCGAACGTAACCTCAGTACATAGTTTTGTACATTTGAGTATTCTTTTCCTGGAGGTATACATAACCTTGTCATTGTTTGTATTCTTGAAGAATTAAGAATTGATAACATTCCATCATGTCGCAAGAAATGTTAAAGAATAACAAATCAATAAATCTATGAACTCATCTTGGGTTTTGCGAAAAGTGACACAGTGTAGTTTACCTCTGAAGTACAAATATGTTGGCAGGCAACTTTTGAACCAAAATCCGGCCCTCAAAGATTTGTAAAGTTACTGTTAGTGTTAATCTTATAGAGGTTTTAGGGTATAACGTCGTTTGACGTTTAGGGAGCAGACGATAAGATCAGCGAAACGATCTTCGGTTTAAATATTAATCGTCACATGACGTTATACCCTAATGTCATTGAAAGATGTTCATTGATAGTCGTTAAAGCCTCAAGCAAGATTTATTAGCGTTAATGCTTGCGGCTCGAAATGATATGCTTTATTCTTTTGATTCTTTCGTTAAAATCTGCTTTAGCTTCTATCATCCTGACCACATTCTATGTTCCCATTACGCGAGAGTATTTAGAAATGATGCAAATTTGTACTACATTTAATGCTAAGGGCAGAAATAGTAAAGAAAGTTGAATAGAAACACACATGTTGGTGTTTCGTTATGTAGTTGTTCCCGGTCAATAGCATGTAAGCAAAGGTCCGAACAATGTTCCCTCGAACATTAAGCATAATATATACAATAGGGACGCAGCATTCTTGAACGAGTTACGATGACTTTAGCAATTGAGAACAATGATAAATACAAATCACCAGACAGAAAAAACAACTAAACGTGCATCGATCTCCAGGCTTCTACGGTGGATGATCAACGCTGATGATGATAGATGTTAGAGCGGCTCAGGCACCTGCCGATCTCTATTCCTCCAAGACTCTCTTCGATTTTCTAAGTTGGTGTTCTGATCTCCTCCAGCTGAATATTAATAACTACTATATTGGAAATCGGTTATGTTGATCAGATCTCGATGGTTCTTCTTCAATAGACAGGTAGGGATACTGCGAGAGCCATTCTATCGAATGACATCTTTTTATATGTGATTGGAGCCAATCAGGAACGAAGCTGGTGTTGAGGATCAGGTGTTGGTCACGCGGCAATCCCTGTATTTCTTCGCCGATAATGTGATATTGTATTTCTTTCGTACATGACTTTTGGTAGTTTTCGAGATGCTGGAATCTCATCTTATTTTGTTACCTGATCCTTCTCTTGTCTTTTAAAGCACGAATTTGTCGAAGATACTAAATTACCACATTCATGTCTCTTTAACACATCTGATGAAATTATGACTAATGCGTTGCACTAATATTGTTGTATCCTGTGCTATATCGGAAATCAACTAGCTAGCAATGTATTAAAAAAAAAGGTTTATTTTCTTTCAATTGCAATTAAACATTACAATTTTGAAAAGTTAACTTACGTCTACCATGCACTGATGCGTGAATTCCACCTTACACCAGTATTGATATCCATACCAAAACTTATGTCCTTATGAATTGTCCCAAAATACGAGGAGAGACATGCAAATTAATTGGCTGAGTTGAAAACAAAACACATTCCAAAATGTGTGAAAATTGCCCTGACACATTGAGTGCTCAATATATTATTAACCAATTGATATTTTACTTAGAAATGTTTGGAGAATACTCATAGTAGTATTATAATTTCTAACTGATGTAATTTCAATTCAATGTATAATTTTTGACAGTATGTTTTCCTTATTAGTCCTGAAAATTGCTGCACATGGAATACGTAGCTTACTTCAACTCACTCATTTAATTACTGAAATTGTGCATACTTCTAAATCATAGTCAGTTTTGTTTGCTGTTGTCATTCTATTTCTTTTTCTCTCTTTTTCTTAGTTTTCCCTTAATCTAAGTTTTGTTACAGAAAGAGTAAGGTGGCAGGCGGGGCCAGGATGGCGGACCTTCTGGAAGTCCGAAGATCTGCCATCTTTGGAATTGCTGGTTGTCTTGCCTCAAATGCAAATAATTATGCTAGCACAATATTTACTTCTGAATCATAGTCATTTTTGTTTGCTGTTGTCTTTTCATTTATTGTTCTTTTTTCTTTAGGCTTACCTTAATCTAAGTTTTGTTACAGAAAGAGTAAGGTGGCAGCCGGGGCCAGAATGACAGATCTTCTTGAGTTCCGAAGATCTGTCATCTTTGGAACAACCGGATGCCTTTCCTTAAATACAAGCAACCACAACTTTGTATTCTCAGTTGTGTTCCCTACTTTACACTTATGTGTAGCTGCTTATGAATCATACTTAATTTTTTCTTGAAGTAGTTGTTACATTATAGTTGTCCCTTTTTTCTTTTCTTTATACTATTAAAAGAAATGTTATTAAAATAATGAGGTGGCATCGAGGAGACCTAAATGGCAGATCTTCTGGAATTTCGAAGATTTGTCATTTATTAACAGCCGGATGCCTTACCTCAAACATATGAAGTTGTAAATTTGTATTCTTATTTCTATCTTTCAATTTATTTTTGTATTACAGTATCTTTTAATAGTAAGCGGTATATGCCTTCTTTAACTGGAGATGTACATCTCTGTTGAAGGAGCACAAATAAATAAATAAATTTGGACAGAGTAGAAAAAGTTGTCTTCAGTTGGTTGTGATTTTGCTTTCTAGTAAATGTTTTCTCCCAATTTCCTCCGTTGGATTTCATTGTGTGTATTTTGTACCTTATCGGCAAGAAGTTGAAGGAGAAAGAAATCTCAATTCGGAATATTACAACCATATTCGCATGGTTTATTCTTCCTGATATGTTAAATTAATCCTAAATTCTGAATAAAATGTTCATAATTACAATGTTTGCTCTCTGTACGTTGTTCCGGAAAAGATAACATCCGCCTAATGTATAAATAGAAACCCACAAATAGTAACATGTCACATATATCCACTGAACTATGATTATAGTCAGATAAATCATCAAATGGTTTAATAAATGACATCACGTACTAACGCCCGATTGCAAAGACATAAACCTAGGCTAGATTCTGGTTTAAACTAACATGATGCAGTCGAAAATGGATGCTTAAGCCTAAACCTAACTTAGACTAAGACTAAAGTCCATCTTTGTAATCGGCCCTATGTCTCGCTTTGCTAGCATCTAGCGTTAATAAAACACAACCATCTGAGCATTGCAGTCTTCACAACTATAAACGCCGTTTTATAAAAGAAAGTTTGTTATCATGAAAGTAGCTTTTACATTTCAGCTCAGAGAAGCGGAAAAGATCATTCGCAGTAATTCCGGTTGAAAAATGTCTACATTTGGTATATCTTGAAGCAAATTTGGAGCATTTCGTATTTTAAAACAGAGTTTCCTTTCTTTACAACTGATGATACATTATTAAGCCACATGTCACTGGAGAACAATACATCGCATAATATCCACAGAGTATGCAATTACACCTATAGACATTATATTTATTAGAAATGTAGTTTTTCAGTGTGTTTGTTGAGACTAGGCTTTCTGACTTTTCTTTAAATCATCAAAAACGAAAAATTAAAGGCTGATCTAGGCTATGTAGACATCAAAAATGAAATATTAAAGCTGATCTAGGTTATATGGGCACTTTTGCAGTGATTCGTTCTTTTATCTTGCTTTAACACTGTATAGATCATTATGTTCAATTAGTTTCTGTCAATTATTTAAGAGAAGCAAAGTTGTGAATGAAAATTATGAAAATATATATTGAAGTTAAATGCCGCTTAACGTTTCCTTAATGATTTTTAACAACCATTGCAATAGAATACTAATGCTTTTTGACTTTTTATATATTCAAAGCGGATAGGATAGGACTGCCTTGTCAGATTAAACTTTGATGAAAATCTAGGTGACCAAACCTCATCAATTAAAATCCATAAGATAGTAGCCAAGATGCCCCTAAATTATCTCGGGACTTATGAGCTGCACCGAGGGGGACATCACTTGGTTTGTAAAAGCTACCAATCAAGAGTATAAAATTTACTCATGAGGCAACAAGCGCTCTCAATGAAAGCCTAAGTAATAGGAAGCTTCAGTTTATTTAAACGTTAATTAAAATATCAGTTGAACTCTGTCGTGGAAACCAGGTCACACCTCTTACATTTAATATTATATTTTAATCCTTGGTAATTTATAAATTAGGAATAACATCTTAAATAGTTAATTTAAAGATTTTCTAATGAACATATGAAGGATATACGTATTGTTGAAAGAAGGCTACAATTTAATACAGATTGATGAAGAGATATACATCAATCGTCATCACTGCCATTGATGCATTCTCTGGAAATGAGTCAATGACAATCGCAGGTGAAGTTATTTCATACCTATAAAGCCATTTATAATGAAAATATCATTCACAATAATACAGCGCAATACATAATTGTCTTTTCCCAGAATATTCTTACAATAATGCTAACAAATTGAACATAGTTGGATATTACTAATTATATTATATAAAAAGGCCAAGAGGACCAATTAATCCAACTAATAAGAAATGACTGTTGACGTAATTATGTAGGTAAGAAGTGAACAAAAAGCATGGAAGGAAATAATCTAGAAAATGAAGATGGGGTTATTAAGTCAGTAGTGATAACATAGGTAAATTGAGTGAGAGCTTGAAGAAAGAAAAATAGCAGATGTTCGATTAAATTAGCTGGAAACTAAGTCTTGAATATCAAGTCTACGTCTCTAAAGAATCACTTTTGAGAATACAATATAAGATATATGAAAGGTACACGGAAGAAACAACATAGTCCAAAATGCAAAAATGGGATATCGGCACCATAGTGTGCTAGGCAGTGTACCATATGGACCCGCGAGCTCATTGCAAGGAAGAAACGAATGAAGTCTGAGCTATGAAGCTTAACGAAAATGTGTACAGGGGAAGAACCCCCAGTCTTTTCAAACCACTTAAGAACAGATGTAGACCAACGGAACGCACTGGACGCATGCGTTTAGCAGTAAACCCCGTCGCTCATTCTCTTTTCTGATTGGTTAATTGGATACTGCATGGAGCTTACGTCATTCAATGTGCGATTTGACAGATTCTCAACCACTTGTTTGAATTTTGTTTACGTTTTTTCGGCAAATTTAACTCAGGCTATATAGATGATATAGGAGAATTGGTGGAATGAAGAAAGTTGAAAGAAACGGGAGAACCCCGAGAAAACCCACTCACACGATGTTTGCCAACATGATATTAGCTGGGATCGAACCGATGATCCCAAGCACCAGAGGTGAGCGCTCTACCACTGAGCCATTGTGCCCTACAACTACTTGTATTGTTGCTGAACCTTGCAAATAATGAATTGAATATATTTATGGTCTTCAGCCATCTATTGCTTAGGCAGCAATAGAATAGGGAAAACGATGGGGGAAGGAGCCGGCCAGGGCCTAAGTTGAAGGTAGAGTCCCAGCATTTGACAGGTGTGACCGAGTTCTAAATGATGAGTGATGACTGTGGGGCATCAGATTCGAGCTCCGATTGTGAAAAAAACGTCATGACCTAGTTCACTAACGTCTACAGAAAAGCGAAGGACAATTGGGAGGCTGAAGGATATTGAAAATTCTTGTGAGATTGCATCCAGCTCAAAGTTCCCAACGGCGACGAGACCTATCCATCATGTCAAAATCAACCAAGAAATTCCACAACTGATTACGTATAGAGAGGCTTCTAAAAGAGATTAAAACGACACATTTGGTGAATCTTATTTATAGGAGAGTCTGAGCGTTATACGCCTAAAGGCCAAAATAAAATTCAATTTTAAATTGTTGATAAAGTATACCACACTCAGTGTACAAACTATCGTCAAACTTTCTGCCTAAAAATGTCGCAATTCGAAGAATTTTGTAAGGTGTTGTGCAGAGGAAGACTCACTGAAATTCTGCCGTCAACTACTGTCTTCAGTTGGGCAAAGTGTTAAATGACACCCTGACCATAATGACACTGAGAGCAATTTTTGAATCACTAAACAGTTTTATTTTACAGAAAGTTAGTATTTTATTTCCAACACAATGGTGTTCTATTGTTCAATAAGTGCTAGACGATGATGATGATAACATCAATGTTTCAGGGATTAAAACACATATTTTATGTTTTTCACAAGTTGAAACAGAAAATGGCTATTTTATCTCCAACATAAGGGTGTTCTATTATCATGTTTTGTACCAAACGAAGATTCATACAAGTATATTCCGTCGCATTCACTTTAATAATGCTTGCAACAATACAAATTACCGTTGCAAGGGAAAAATCAACTGAGTCCACTTACCAGTTATATTGTTGAGATGATGCTGGTGAATTAAAATTGTGGTTGCTGATTGATTTTTCATCATAATTTTTTACCTTGTCTACATTATTCTGACCTTTTTTTTTTTCACAATTCGCCTCCGTATTCACTATATGAGTTTGTAAACTTTTAATTTGCTTTTCTAAGAATTCTACAAATGGACTATATTGCTTTTCCCGTGTACCCTTCGTATGCAAAAGAACTATAGAGGAAGACTGATAGCTGTTCGTTTTCTACTGGAGAGTGAGATTTTACTATCTCTAACATCGCTGCGGCGAAGAGAATTTATAAGATTACTCGGTTAAGAGCACCAGTCATTTATAACTTCTCCACAATAAAGGGCAGTCAAATATATATCATCTTGCGTACAAAAACTATTTTTTGACAAAAAAGTGAACTTCTTCTATAGTACACATATACGAGGGTCATTGAATAAGAAAATAGACAAAGTGCTCTAGTTCTAAGAATATCGATATGTAAGAAATATTTTACTTATGTATAATACTCTGCCAAATATTTATAATTGTTGTTTGATAGATGTTTTAGATTTGATCTCTGATCTTCGCTTGGCCTCCTTCAGTAACTGAAGGACGAGAACTTCGCTGAAAATTTTCACTTTGGAACAACAACGTTAGGAGATAAGATTTCTAGTGTTTGAGGGAGAAAACCATATACTAGGATGCTGAAGCATTACGGTAGAATTTGTGTGAATCATGCAAAGTTTGAAAATTGGGATGATTAGTTCAGCAAACTGGTGAAATATATGATGGCAGTGTTATTTTATTGACATTCTATTGAAGAAGCACAGCGTCATTTGATTTGACACCCATCTATTATTGATCAGTATGGATATTGGTTTTAAGATTTTGCTGCAAGTAGGAAGAATTCAAAGAAAGAGAGGATTCTATTCTAATGAATTATTATGAAACATGTGTTAAATAAATATTTTATTTGAATACTTGAAGAATTGCACGTCGATTACATAAGAGCGTAGGTATTACAAGAGTTAAGTGTTACATTATCTCAAGAATAACTTTTAGGGTTGTTTTCTTTTATATACGATATCGCGATCAGTCTATACAATAGACATTTCCGGTAGTATTTTTTTATTGCAATAAAAAATTACTCTATTAAAGCAGACTACGTAAAAAATTTTCTTTTCTTTCTGTGATGATTTTATCGAGAGTTATAAAGACTTGCTTCAAAAGAGTCTCAGCCTTGCGCTTAATCGGGCGCCGCCATGTTATGACGTAATCAGTCTTCCGACTGCTTGTCATTGACATACAGATGGTATTTGATTTGTTAGTATTGTTAAAAAGAGATCACAAAAATGGATCGAAAGAAATAATATAAGTGGTGAATTAGCGTTTCTGTATGCCTTAACACGTCATTTAGTTCGTTTTATTCATTTAAAATTGATTTTTACTTTTAATACTTTTTAAGATATTGATATAGTTTGGTAGCTTCAACACTAAATTATATCAGCTCTTTCTTTTCATTTTCATGATTAAATCATAAGATATCTTCTAATAATGTTCTTTAGAACTCTTGTATTTAAAAATAATTACCTATTTTTTCTGTAAAAAAATGTGGGATTTTACGTTCGACAATCGTATATTTTTAGTGAACGCTAGTGAAGCATTTTTCAAGAACTTAAAACCACATGAATTAATAGTGTTCGTTACTGCTATCTGCTAACAATTTAACGTACTTGTAGCCCGTGAATATATTGAATAGTTTTAATATGTCATTGTAAAAAATAATAATAAAAGCATGTAAGAAACAAAAAAGTAAATTGAAACTTTTACATTGAAGTTACTCTTGCGTTTTGTGAAGTAAAGCAAAACACGGCCTTTGATAAAATTGGAACAGCCTTAGGTGAAAGTATAAAAATTAATAGTTGCATGCGCTAACCAACTGAGCTAAATTGACAAGACGTCAACAGTTGCACGTACGAGCGATAAGAAGAGCATTGCAAGTTAAGATTGCTCCCTGTCTATATTTCGAGCAATTTCTGTTATTAAAAACATGTTTTGGTGTTTTAACTTATTGAAGTGTGTTTTGCAGATTTGTACATTAATTATTCGTTAAGTGATTATGTGAATGTTCTATCTCTTTCTAGTTTTTTCGTCTTCAAACTTCTGAATAAGGAACGTAACATAGGGAGGAGCATATAGCTTCGGAAATATTACAGACTGATTACGTAAACCAATCAGAGGATGATTTTCGTTGTATGACGTAGGAGATTAAATTCTCAGTATTTCATGCTATATTTCTAGGTAACGGAAAACCGTAGCGCTGAAATTTAAAAAACATCATATGTTATTTAATCCGATGTACACAAACAAATTGTAAAATATATAAGGACGGGGAAAACGGAAATGTCCATTTATATGAATTTTCGAACATTTTTGTTTTGTATTACGAAGAACAGAACGTAGTAAACAAAATTGGAAGTAAAATGTATTACATTTACTTATAAACATTGGTTAAATATTTTCTCTTTTGAAATCTTAAAATAGGAATAATAAAAATTGAAACCTGTCATGTACTTTTTGTCAAAGACATTTTAATTATCATAAGAAATTCTAATGTTTCTCCTTCTCAAATAAAGAAAACACAAATACATCTCATATATGTATTATGAGATGTTGTATTACGCCAACGGTAAATAGCGGTAGCTCCTAACACTGTAACCAAAGAGTACCAGGTTTGATCCTCCCTGCGGACAGAAGTGGCTAAAAGTCAACTTAAAACCATAGGCATCCTCATTAGAACGAAAATGTTATCCCCTTACATTAAATACTATGGGGAATCACGAGAAGCTCCTTACCAAGGGAGATTTCGAATCACAAACCAATATTCGGTGAAAACATGGATAATACATAGGTATTAGAAACTGTGGAAACCAGATGAAACCATTGATAACGATGTTTAGAATAAAAGAATAGCGTCTTTAAATGTAAATCACTACACGACCAATAGTATTCTGTACTTTTATGTCAAAATTATTAAAACCAATTAAACTTATATCAAAATGTAGCAAAAGATAACAAACAATTCTAACTGAAATTGGTATGGCTTTATATATGATACAATAATGAGTCAAATTTCAATGTATCGTGCTGAGAAAATGTTTATTTGAAGCTTCTGCAAATTTGCTGTTTCCTCTACCTCCCCAGCTTTCTAATTCTCTTTGCTTCCGTGATTAGATTATTGGAATGAGTGGTTTAATTGTATCGATTATTTGATTTCCTTGTTTAACTCAAATTTGCAATTATTTCCATATTTTGTCTCGTTTGCGAATTGTAGATTATACATTTACCGTCACAGACAAATAGATTAATATTTGGTTTTGTTGCCATTATTCTGTCAGATAACAGTACGTATTTGATAGAATAGTCCACAATTTCTGCTTGGAGTAAAGGTAATAAAGAGAGAATAAAACAACTTCTATATATAGAGAATGAGAAGACGAGTAAATAGTTTAAAATATTACCTAGATTTTTACTGAAGTTCTACATCAGGTTCTTTTTGAGATTACAATTTAATATCTATCATTCGCTCAGAATGAATATTGAGTAAATTATAATATAAGTAGTATAATGTTAGTATGCGCCAACCTATTAAATTTTAATAATATAAAATCATAGAGCTTATAAATATAAATGTAGAATCAGATATCAGAATGCACAAAATAAAAATACTTAAGCATTCGCTTCATATACATCAAATAACATAAACTAGTAGTTTATTTTATCACGGAAAATCATCGGAACATTATCATCTTCCAAAGGAATCAAATGAAATGTACATATATCTATAATAATCGAAAGATAAATCACATAAATCTTTTTTCTCATATATATACACAGTCTACGTTACATGAATACTAGCAAAGTATCCCGTCTTAGATAAGGCTATAAGAGAAAGAGTATATAAATGAAAGGTTTTGTAATGTGCTTGTGTTAAATTTAAGATTAGGAAAAATATGATGATCAATCCGTTATACAGTATACACAATTGAGAAAACTCGCTGTTGTGACATCAGTACACTTGCAAATCGAGGAACATGAGAACATTTCTCGACCATAATCAAAAGTCGTCGGTTCAGTACTCTTATGAGCACAATTTGATTTAAGAACTTTAAATTTATTTACAAAAGATTACTGTGTGACGAAATTAATGAAACCTGTATGTGGTTAAAGAATGAATTGTAGTTCAGGAATGTAAGAAGTTATTTCATCAGTTTTATGGCCTTTTGTTTTGAACTGTTCAACAGTCTGTTCCTTCAAACTTATGCTCTCTCATTGATTATACACATTTTAGAAAAGATTATACACATTTTATACACTGTTTAAACACTTTATACACCGTTTTGCTCTGTAGAATAACCACATATTAAAGTGATCTGACTCTACATAATAGTAAGGAACTTGGTATGAGAGAAAGTGAAGCAGTCAAACAGAAGTCCATACTAGTCTCATTCATGAAATAACTCTGACGATGAGCTGTATTCATAGTTACACAAGATATACATTTAACGAGAACTATAGTTTCTGGACTGGAAAAGGATAAACAGTCGTAATTATGAAGACGGTTTAACCCTGGTTACAACCAGCAAAAATTGTTGCTTCTATCACGTTTGTAAGTAAAACCTTTACTTGCAATGGAGGAAGATAGGCATATCCTGTTTACTTTTGAAAGGCTACAATGAAGATAATGTATATGTTAAATCAAGTTATTCATAAAGTTGACGTGTGAATAAATTATCCTGATCCCTGCCAAATGCGGATATTTTACAAATACAGGGTAACCCAAGGGGAACTCCCCCCTGCTTTTAATTTTAAGGTGATGAAGTATTGCATGGTGCCTCGTTTATATTTGGTCTAGTGGTAAAAGTGAAATTTTCTTAAATGAAAACGTGGGTCAATTGACACATCATGTGAATGGGCTTTAAAAATGTGATCGTTTACTACTTTCTTTTAAGGTTTTGCGAGAAATTATGTGTGCAATTCAAATATTATAAATTGTATCTTGATATGATAGGTGAAGTAATATTTTACGTTACTGTTTCTACTCTAAATTTGGATGTGAAATTGGGGATGAAAAATAGATGATGTTCGTAATGTTCCTACTTAGTCTAGTTAGGCCCCTCTAGAAACACAGCTTCTTGTACTGAGAAATCGCTTGGCTAGCCATCCAGCTCGTCTCCAGCCCCACCAAACGAGAAGGAAGGGACAGCTACTTTATGATATTTCGGTCGGAAATAAATTGCCGAGAGGAGAAAGGCCGAGAAGCGATGTAAGGTTGGGAAATAATTTAAATTCAGATTCTTTATTAAAGTGCCGTGAACACCTATAATACCTATTAAGCACATTGTCATTTAATCATAATATGTACACTAGAATTTCAAGATACACTGGAACGAAGACAGAATTTGGTTTCCAATAATATAAGAAAACAGTAAAATACGATAAATATAACTTCTAAAATCAGTCATCATTGAAAGGAATTACATAATAAAACAAAGTAAATCGTACATACAAAGGCAAACACTCACATTTTCAAACATATATCAATAGATCAGGATTCGTTAAAATTATGTACCATTCTCTTTAAAATGCAGTTAAACAAAATATAAGGTCCAGTTGTGGGGTTAAAGGCAAAAGCTGCAATCTCCACTATTTTGTAAATTGTGATTTTGAAGGCATGGTATACATTAAAGTGCCTACTTTAAGGTAATAAAATTGTTAGTAGCAAAAATAACGTAGAAACATTTATTTTTAATAGTTAAAAAGGTATTTAGTACCCTAGATCCTTCACCTAAAAGTAATATAATTTTTGCCAATAAACGTACGAGAGGTGTTAAAGGCAAAAACGGCAATCTCCACATTTTGGGGGAAACCAAGATTTTAATGGCATTGTATACTTTAAAGTGTCTACTTTAAGATCAGTGATTCCGCCAGACCCCTTTGGGAGGTTGTAATCTCCTCAAATCCTCGAATTTGAATTAGAATTTATATATGGCCTATAGGCACATAAGGCTCAGGCCGAATAGGGTAAGGGAAAAGATTTGGGAAGGTTTCAACCAGGGCCCCATGTTGGAGATGCCATCCCGGCATTTGCCTGGTGTGACTGAAGAAAAAGCCTAGAATAAACTTAGTCAGGATGGTCGGATACTGGGATCGAAGGCACGACCTCCCGAATGCTACGCCAACGCTCTGTTACTGAGTTACGCCTGATCGGTTGCAATTTCTCGGGAGCACCCACGACTATAATTTTTTACGGGCGAAACCGAATGAAGCCGTGCAAAACTCCGCTTATAGCCTCCAACTTTGCACCACACCAAGCTGAAAATCATGGTGTAATCTCTGTGGATATTAGTATTCATTTATTTACACTTGAAAAATGAGCTGAACGTACTTCAGGGCTCTGAAATATGGAATTTAGCGAATATGATGATTTATTTTTTATTTTTATTTTTTTTCAGATGTAGGTGTTTTCACTACAGCCTACTCGATAGTCGAAAGTAACACTCACATTAAATTTGCGGTGTGCATTTGTTTCTTGGGTATTTATAAGCTTATATATCGTTTTCAACATATGTCTTTATTTAACAAACTCCTAATGCAGACTTCGGATCGGCAATGGGTAGGTACATACGTATGTTCGAACCGTGCCTCCGACCATCCTGAATGAAATTTTCCAGCGTTTCCCTAATTTTCACCAGGAGAATGGTGGGATGATATCAGAAAAAGGTCATACCATTACCTTCCTCATTCTCGCTCATCCTTATCTCGGCCTGAACCAAAGATGTCTAAAAGCCATAAATTAATATAAATTCAAATTCCCAATATAACTTACGTTTGATGCTATATTATATAGCATGTTAACAACACAACAACAAAGTAAAGAATATGTCACGAAATTGGCCCTAGGAATATTCATAGTACTATTCGCCTGGTATGACCAAAGGAAAGCGGCGAAAATCTCAAATCAGAGATGCTACCAGGATTTTCAATTAGGGTGTGTAAAGTCAAAATCGGGAGGGTGTCAGCGGAGTTTTGCAAGGTTTCAATGGATTTTGACCGCAAAATTTTAAAGTTGTGGGTGTTGTTGAGAATTTGGGGGTCATTCACTCAGGGAGGGTCTGGTGGAATCACTGATCTCAGTCATGATGAGCGACCGCTGGTGAAAACCCATTATTTTCCGAATGTTAAATCAAAGCTATACCAGTAACGGCGAACGGCGGCATAAGGCATCTATGGCCCGGGGCAAGTGAACTTAATTGAGATTCATTCACGAACACAATCGTGAGAGCACACTGCTTCTGTTCAGCAGAATATCTTATTCTCCGTATTCCGAACCACGCGGGATAACTGGGGCCCCACACGGGTTCACTTGCCGACACAGATATCTTCTCGCTCACTTGCCTTTACCTATAAATAAGAAAGGTTATTCAGATTGTGCAGACTCATCAGAGAATCCGCCAGGATTTTCTGTTTGGGGGATATAAAGTCAAAATTGGGATGATGTAAGTGGAATTTTGCACCGGTTTTATCAATTTGTGATCGTGAAAAATAAAATTTGGGGATGCTCTCGAGAATTTGAGGGATGACAATCCCGCTGGGGGACAGGTGTCACTGAAAGTCATGCTTATCAGTCTTTACAGTGAAAGCGCACAAGTAAGAGTTCTGAAACGACATAGCTATTGCGTTACCAACCACCGTCGCTGCGCTTCATTAATTAATCTTAACAAGCGATTATTCACTTGTGTCGGCGACTGGCAGAGTCTCTTTGGCAGGTGGGGCTCGGAGCAAGCCATCGCTAACCCTCCTTACACCGCCGCCGGTAATGACCACAAGCAACAGCAGTAAAGCTATTGTACAAGCGTCTTGAACAACACTATTATTATTATTATTATTATTATTATTATTATTATTATTATTATTATTATTATTATTATTATTATTATTATTATTATT
>JAGDQP010004282.1:31811-46650 GCA_022664845.1 Lepisma saccharinum
TTATTATTATTATTATTATTATTATTATTATTATTATTATTATTATTGACAAGATTGTTGATGGAGATGTTCGTGGTGCGGTTCGCTTACTTACCTCCGATGACAAAATAGTTCCACCAGACGCAAATATTTTGAAAGACTTAAAGAAAAAAACATCCACCTCAATCTGATGATGCCGGATCCTCCTTCTTCTGCTTCCATAATCTCTGCCTCCAAACTCTTGAAAGCTATCAAATCTTTCCCTTCTGGATCCGCAGGTGGATTGGATGGTCTTCGTTCATAGATTCTTAAAGATCTTTTGATGTGTAACGATGTTGACTTAAAAGAACAACTCATTACATCTTTATGTGATTTTATTTCTATTATCTCTTTTGGAGAAGTACCTATAGAAGTTCGTCCAACTTTCTTTGGCGACACCTTGATTGCCTTAAAAAACTAGTGTGGAGGATTTCGTCCCATTACGATCGGTAATGAGTGGGATCGTCTGACAGCAAAAATTATATGTTTTCGATTCGTGATTCCGTTAATACTTTTATATCTTCTCGCTAATTAGGAGTTTGTGTTCCTTACTGTGCCGAGGCTGCTGTCCATGCCGCTCGTATTTACTTTTCATCCTAGCATCCTCGTCCAAAAGCCGTCGTAAAGCTTAATTTTCGCAATGCTTTTATGTTTTTCAGTGTTATTCTCAACCTAGCGATCTCTTTTTGGGTGATGACATCATTTTGTCTTAACGAGGAGTCCAACATGGTGATGCCCTCGGTCTTGCTCTTTTTGCAATTACACTACAATATATCGTCAATTCTATAGCAACCGAATTGAACTTATGGCATTTAGATGCTGGCACTATCGTTGACGATCCAGATCAAGTTATTTCTACCTTACTTAACATTCGGGATGCATATTCAGAAATTGGCTTACATCTAAATTTTTCAAAGTGCGAAGTTAGTTTTCTAAATGTTCAGTAAGACCAGAACGATGTGATTTATTGAAGAGTCATGAAAGTGGCTCTTGGAATACGATTTATGACTTCTGCTTCAACATATCTACTTGGCTCCGCCATCTCTACTGAAGCTCTTCGCAGTCTACTGATTGAGAAGATTAAACTTGAATTTTTCTTTCCCCACTTATCTTTAATTTCAGCACATTCAGCAATCTATCAACTTCGTGCATCTTTTTCCATCCACCGATTAATGTACATTTTGCGTTGTTCTCCTTCTTGGCGGGAAGAGACATTGTAACATAGTTACGATTGTGTTTTAGAGGCAGGCCTCGAATCAATCCTTAATTATTCTTTGAGTGGAAATGCTTGGTTACGGGCTACTCTTTCCGTTCGGTGAGGTGGACTTGGAATTTGTCGGGTCTTAGAATTGGCGATTCCGTCCTTTAGCGCCTTTCCATGGATATCGTCGTCTCGTTGAGTCTATCCTTCCATTGGGCCTCTAAATAGACCCGGACGCCTCTATTCGGGATTGTTCAGCAAAATGGTCTACGTTAAGTTGGTTAAATTGTTGATGTCAATAGCTATCAGTCTTCTTCGGATGAGGGACACAATCACAGTTACTACAATATGTTATTTGTCTAGAAGATAAAGCCAGGCTACTAGCACCATATTCACCTGAGTCCAGTGCTTATCTCCAAGTTTTGCCTTCTCCTCCTCTTGGTCTACATCTTTCGAATGAAAGCTTCCGTGTTGCTGTTACCTTACGTTTAGGAGCAGACGTTTGGGTACCTACCTCACAGTTGTCCAGCCTGTAGAGCATTCGTGGATCAACCGAGCCTTCACGGTCTCCCTTGTGTAAAGAGTGTACATAGACATGCGTCATTGTAGTGTCAACGATGTTATTCTCAGAGCATTCGTTTCTGCTAATGTACCATCGGTACGTGAACCATCTGGCTGTAGTCGTTCCGACGGCAAGAGACCTGATGGAATGGCACTAGTTCCATGGAAAAGAGGAAGACCTCTATTATGGGATTCCACCGACGCCGATACTTTCGCCATTTCAAATGTTACTCATTCTTCTTTGAAAGCGGGCTGTGCAGCTACTTGTAGAGAGGCCGATAAAAGCAATTAATATTCTAATCTACTTGATAAGTTTATCTTTGTCGCGATCGCAATCGATTCAAGTGGTACTTAGAGCACGGTACACCTTAAGTTCATTAAAGAGGTTGGTCTGCGAATGGAGATCGTTTCTGGTGATGCCAGCGCGACCGCATTCCTAATCCAGTGTCTCAGTATTGCAGTTCAGCGAGGAAATGTATCATCTATTGTTGGTACGTTGCCTCCTGGGAAGGCAGATGAGATTTTCCTCCTTGAATTATTTTTTAATTCTACTTCAGAAATATTAAATTCAGTTCTAATTATTATTTAATTGTTATGAAGTAATTAAATAAGTTATTTACCAACTGCTTGTAAAGCTTGTCATGTTAAAGATGAGACATCAAAGTGGCGATGCGTTATTGTCATAACAGGTGATCGGTTTGGAAATGTAAGATCAGAGAACAGATGTCGTCCAAAATAGCTAATTAATTTTGTATTTATTCTTAAATGACAACATAATTATACTGATAAAAATTATTATAATTATTATTAAAAATATTAATTTTACTAATAAAATCGTACTTGAAATAGGATATTGTTTCTATAAGTTTCTACATTTTAATTACGTTTTAAGAAATCTCGCTAGATTTTATAATAATCCTGTTCAACTTTTGTTGCACTGCTAGCCCTTCATACGACGGAAGTTGACTGTTTTCAATAATAATAATAAATTTGTGCAAACAAGATATTCTTTAGTGGTATAATTATAATTCTCTGTATGTACTACAACTTTAGTTCATTTTCTCCTATGTAGGAGAATAAGTAATTTTATATATTCATATGTTTTTGGTGCCCTGGCAACCCTTCATGTCGAGGTAGTTTACTGCAAATGTTTCTTCACTAGAGGATCTACGTTCATCCATCTACAATTTGTCCTGCTACAATCGCCCTGAAAATTGGAAATGGAATTTCGCTAAAACTAAGCTGACAATGACAATAAATATCATTTTATGTTGATAATGTTTGTCTTGAAGTTAACTAACTTCACAAAGCTATGTGCAAACGTTTTACATAAAAATAAAATGTTTGTACGTTATAACATTAAAAATAAAATACTTTTTAAATTGTGCCTCGCTTATTATTTCCCTAATGGCTTAGTTTTGTTTTTATGGCAACGCTAACATACCATCTAGCCTTTAATACTTTATGAAAAGTGTTTAAAAGTTAGCCATTGTTAGGAGGCTCTATAAAATTAACTAGTTCTTAGTAGCAAAAACAGCAAAATCCAAATCTTAAAAGCAAAACCAGCAATCTCCAAACAAAAACACCCTGTAACTATTTACATATTGAAGGTAAAGTCCTAATTCTCTGTGTATTTACTAGTTTTATGCCAAGGAACCTCTGGGGAAAAAATAACTCATATACTATAATATTTACCACATTAAAGTCTCTTTTGGCTCTCCTGTAAAATTTGCTGGAGTGGAGATTGCAGCTTTTGCTTCTACCTGATATTATGGCAACATATTCCAACTTGAATCTATTGAGCACTTTATACAGCATTACTAAAGTAGTAATTCTCGATACTTTCCTCCATTGTCTTCTGGCTTCAGTGGTGATCGCATTAACATGTATATTAAATATTAACTTACTGTCGAATATTATTCCTAAGTCTCTAATATTACCTACTTTGACAATATTAGCTTTGGATACGCTGTAATTGTTAACAAAATAATTGATTATAGTGGCGTAATTAACGTATTTAATTTTAACATTAATTTTCATTCCGTTGATTTGACAGCATTCCTTAACATCTCTAAATCTCGTTGTAGACATGTACCATAGTTTACACTATTAATATTAGCATTAGATCGTCTGCATACAATAGGAATATCAAATATTAAATAATATATGCCCTAATGTCAAACTTTGTAGAAATCTATTCGCAATATAATCAATAAAATATATATTTGTTCTGCTTAATCTGAAAGGTTCTATTTTGAAGATACTTTTTACAGCAAGCAGCATATTCGGGTGATAAGCTCACACTTTTCAATTTATTTATTAAAATTAAATGGTTAACTAAATCAAACACCTTTGCGAATTCGAAATAAACTACATCGTATTCTGATTTTTCATCATTGCATTTTTGTATTAAATTTAGGATATGACACAAATTAGTATTGACAGATTTACCAATTTGAAATCCATGTCGATTATTAGAGAATGTATGCTTCAAGTTGAATTGAAGGTGTTCAGCTAGATACCTTAAAAATTCTGAAACCCCATTAATATTGAGAAAGGCCTATAGCTATCAAAATATGTAGTCGTACCACCTTTATGTACGAGGTCTATTCGCAAAGTTCTAAAAATCGGAAAGAACGAAACAAAATATCAGAGATTGAGGTTTAATTTTCTATCACAATCTCCTCAAAGGTTAATACACTTCTGACAACGGTCTTCCAATGCCTTCACAGCAGCAGAATATGTTGATTCGTCCCTGGCTGAAAAGAGCCTACCACTGTGAAGATGACTTCTTCATCGGCCTGAAATTTCTTATCGTCCAAGCATTTTTAAGGTCTAAGAACAGGTGGAAGTCACTGGGGACAAGATCAGGCGAGTACGGAATTTTGGAGCGAAGTCCGCAAAGTATCCCGCCAGAGATCAATGATGAATGCACTGGTAGTGTGAGCAGAAGCAGGACACCCATCGCGCCGAAAGTTTCCTCATGTCCAACTCTTTAGTAAGAATGTGGACTGCATGAGCTATATCACGCACTTTCAATCGTTGGTGGGCCAACACCATATCATGGATATTATCAATTATTTTTGGTGTGATGACGGCTGGAGGATGTCTATTGTAGGGGCATCTTCAGCACTATCCCATCCAAGCTTGAACAGCGTCGTCCACTTGCTCCCAACCCTGTGTTTAATTCGGCTTTGATGGCTGTCGTATTTATTCCCATCTTTACCAGAAGCTTGATGATTACTCAAAGTACTTTTGGACCATGCTGTTATGTCACTAGAACTTTTCCTGCTTCCCGTACCTCTGCAAACTAGACTATTGGACGAGTGGGTATGAGTGTTTCCATGCACGTTCAGAATAGCATTCAGAACCTTGTACTGCGCATGCTTTTGTTCCGATTACAACGCTATCTCTGAGCGATTATAAGAACTTTCTGAAGAACAAAATAATATTCCCTCGTATGGGAATAACGAAAGCTTTTTTTTTCAACAGTCAGGATATATCCCTTGTTTCAATTAATTTTTAATAGTTTCGCTAATGTGAGAACCAAATATTCAAAACATTCTTTAGGTACAAAGTTGGGTATACTATCTGAGCCTATGGTTGAAATAGCTTTTTTAATTTGCGAGCAGTTTTAATGGCATCCTTAGCTGAGATCATTGGTATGTTTATAACATCTATGTTTACAGGACTACTGGTGTTGGAATTATCATATCACTGTTATGATAAAAATTAATGGAGAAATATTCTTTGAAAGGCTGTACACCTATTTTCCCTCTTTAATAATAGTCCCGTTTACATTTAAACTGCGAACACTTTTGCGTTTCTTTTGCTTGTTGTAAAATAACCTGAATAGCTTAGAGGTAGTCTAATAGGCTATTTTTCGTAGCTTGAAAATTTCTGGCAAGTCTATAATTTCTATTTACTAAATGCCTGAGAGCACGATATTTATCATCCCATTTCCGACTCCCAAATTTTTAAAATTTAACGTAGGCTCGTTTTTTTTTCGTTAATTAGTATAGTTTTGATTCCAGAATCATCTAGACGTCTTTAAATTCCTTGTTGTCATTGATGTTCAGTATTTTGTGGCACATTTGTTTCAAAACTATTAAATAAAGCACAGTAAAATGTATTAATTCTGCCTTGTAACAATAATAATGGTACATTAGTATATTATACAAGGATCTATAGAACTGAAATAAATTCGATATTTGATTTTCTGTAGATGACTCGTACAAAGTAGATACTTTTTCCATAAGTATATCCTTTTGGAACAAAATTTGGTGAAAAAACATGTAATCGAAAAAATCAGTTATAATTAATATAGGGCGTAATGTCCGTCAGGATGGAGCGGTGACTCTACAACAAGGACAAATTGCGAGCCCCGCCATAATACACTTGACATAATAATCTACATTGCTATGAGAAGCAGGACTTTAATATTATGGTATTCTCTTATTTAGTTTTCTGTAGTGTTGTATTATGTGATGTGTTGTACCTGAGAGTAGTGGATTTAATTATGTCAACCATGAAGTTTACTTTAGAGAATAAAATATTTGTTTATTACTTCCAAGCCCATTGAAAGCGACAAGTACTCTAGATTATTTTTATTCTGCTGTTCGCAGAACACCCTGTAAAAGTAAACAAGTCAGACTTTTAAGCAGAGTTATTCAGAGTTAACTTGTCAATCCTTCCAGGGTATGAACATAAGATTAACACAAAATGTGTTGTATGTAAGGTCAACTTTAATGTTTCCCCAGGTTACCTCATGAGACATTAAGGAAAATTTCATTATAGCGATAATTAACGCTTGAAATGACCGTAGATCAAGAGAGGCAATTATCCCAACATAGCAGCAAGAAGACCCTTCCTTCCTTATTCTCCTTGTTCTTCCTACTGCTTTGTGTAGGTGTCTCTGAACCAATTACGTAATTTTCAACTAGTGAAATAATCTCTGGTACAGAATGCTTCGTACAATAGCCTCATTTGCACACTTGAGAATAACGCCTAAGGTCCAAATAGTTAACGATATGTAGTTGTAGGTTTGATGTGTGGGATTAATATTGTTGAATATCATTGGCAAAGTTGTGAACTACTTACGTCGGAAGTAAAACATCTAGCAATATAGATATGAATTAAGACACAAGTCAGATAGAGAATGGAGATTAAGTTATATGAACAGTGTTAAATAAAATCTCGTAGCTGTAATTATAATTTCAAGTTTGCATGAGAATATGAGAGGAATTAAGATCTTTCTCTTTCCAGAAAAATATTTGTGTGTGTGCGTCCGTGTGATAAACGTAGATATGAGTATGTTTTGTTCCAAACGGCCATCATATCTAACTTTGGAGAGTGTTGGTTTCGAATTCATGAGGTCCTCGGTTCGGTACCAGCGACTGACTGTCCTGACTTAGGATTTCTCAGTGTTTTCCTTAGCCACACCAGGCATGTACCGGGATGGTACCTTCACTTTACGACCTGGCCGACTCAGTACCGCATTTCACAAAACCTTATCTCGGAGTGATCCATAGGTACCTAAAAGCTATAAATAAGATACAAAGTCAATGAGTATAATATATAAACTGTCGCTCTGTTAATCGGCATATTGCTTCTTAATGCCGTGTGGATGGATCGACATGGAGACTGAGATGGATAGAGTGGCCGTAGCTCAGTTGCTATAGCATTGGCTTAGCAATGGAAAGGTTTTAGTACGACCATCTATCCTGACTGAAGTAGTACCGGGCAATTTTTCTCACGACACGAATAAATTAATGTTTATAATAATCTGTAGAGATATAAGAAACACACACACACGTATACACTCACATAATGACAGAGAGTTTGTGTAGGAGAAGGAATGAGTAAGAGAGAAAGAGAAAAAAAAGAATTGACGAAGTCATGGAAAGAAAGGGAAGAATAGTGAAAGATCAATGAAACACTGAAACTAGATTGATTTATTGTTACCCTAAAGAACAAACGCAAACACGCGGTTTACTTTCTGATTCTAGCTAGTGATGCTTCTTCCCTCTCAAACTTAAGGAAAATTTCTGACAGAGTTCTGTAAATAGTTGAAGGTATCATTTTAGTCGAAACAAAAACGGCGCTGACTGGGGATCTAACCGGGGTCATCAGAATGAAAGGTCAAGACGAAACCACTGCACCACACATTTCGCTTCTAAAAATCTATGTAACACATGTTACAGTTGTTCTGTGTTAAAGAAATACAAGAAAACTGGACGCTTCAGGTCAATGACTTCTTCCTATTTGCACTTTTAACACACAGATACTTTATTTTGCATCTTCCAACCAACATTCGTTAATCGGCGTCGTATTCTTTTTCTACAAGGACATTCCTACCAAAGGGAATTCGGCTAGCTGCTTCCACATTTATTAGTATTCAACGATCACGAACAGAAGTGTCTATTGGATTGTTCACTTGTGCCTTGTAAAAATATCTTTGGTAAGAACAGGTTTCAAACCTCTGTTACTCACTTTCAATACTCAGAAGTCTGACATCGTTCCACTAGACTAGTGTTCTTAGCTGAAACTAAACCTCCAGAAATACCATTACTGCTTTCAGCGGCCGGTTTCTCAAAACTATTGGAACAATATTACTAGTCTCTACACTATTAATATCAATTCGCTTCACAACTTCCTGTTTCTCAAATTTACAGTCTTAAAATACTAGCTACAAGTCCACGGACTAATATCACAATGTGACTAGTATTACTAGTGATTCTGTTTCTCGAAATAACAGTGTAGTCGTCTACTACACATGTAGCCCAAAAGTAAATGTCCACAAGTATCTGCAGACTTTGTAGCCTATGTAGATGGATTGTTACAAGCAAAGTTTTCCTTTTTACTGGAAAAGTATAATTGATAAGAGAGTTTGGAAACGTAATTATGTGCATATATTTTTCAAATAATGTGGCATGGTTCAACATCACTCTAAAAATGCAATGTTTTCCCACCATAAATAATAATCCGATAACTGTGATGCTGTAGTCAAGCCAAACGCACTTATTTAAAATGTATTATTATTATTATTATTATTATTATTATAGTCTAAATAAAACTTATTAGTGTTTGTTTCTGAGTTCAATATTGTGTACCATTTTCAAGTAATTTTCATACTATAAAGTTTTTTGAGAGGTTGTCTTGAGGATCTAAAATCTGAAATCGGAAATCACATAGTTAATAATTTCTATTGCATGACATTTCTGGAATAGAATAATTGTTTTCAGTTAACTTCAATCTGAAATTATTTGTAACAGTTACTAAACCTTGTATTGAAAGTATGCGTCTGAAATATTTAACTGTGACAAGTCTTGATAAGCGTAAACATGCACGTAGGTATTAATTTATTTCTAAATATAGAGTTCATTATCATATTTCATGTAAACTTGTATCAAAAGATAACTTTTCATTTGAATTCTAAAATGATTCAAACTTTACTCAATTTTGCAACATAATAATGTTTTTCTTGTGTTGCTCCATTTTTAATATAATACTCTTTTTCTTGTGTTGCTTCTAAACAGAATAAGAAGAAGACAATTTGGTTATATCTGTTTTCAGAAGTAGAGCAGAAAGTTGTTTTTTTTTTTGTTTAACTTTGGTTGGCTAGCAATTTAACCTAGGTAGATATGTAATTCTTGCCAACGAATTTCAAAAATATAATACTTAAAAGTGTTCCAATATTGTTGACCGTATCTACACCAAACTTGACATTTAGGTAGACTACTAGAACAGATACAATCTGCACTACAATTAAGTATTGGCAAACAATTTAAAGAACGGTACCAGCTGTGAGTGATGCCAATGCACCAATGGGCGGATATATCAGCAAGTTGTTAATAATACTTCCCTCACTTAGGTTTTCTACGGTTGTCTTCAGTTTCAGGATACAAATATCGAGTGTTACCTTAAGTAAGACCTTTGCTGTTACCTCCCCACTTCGTACCCCGAAATATTGTTCTCCGAGGGTTATCATCAGCAATGTGACGAACTTAGCTCCTAGCATCCTGAAGAGTTCATATAATGTAAAGTATATAAATTAGTTATTTGACACTTAGCAATACATAAAATAACACCAATATATTTAAAGAGAATAGATAGTAGCACGTGTTTTCACGAAGATGGAAGGAAAACTACAAATCAGAATTAATCTACAAGAATCATTGTCCGTAAATATAAAATATGTTTACCGAGGCAATTTGTCAATGTTGAAAACTTTCTTATTGACACACGTAAAAGTTACATACATGGAAACACGAAGACGTGAAAGTAAGCGGCCGTAGCTCAGTTGGCAGAGCATTGGCTCAACAATCAGAGCATCCTGAGAATGATCCCAGTTGCCGCCTACCGCGACTGAGGTTTCTCCAGGGTTTCCTTCGGTTACACCACGCAAATCTGATATATCGCAAAATGAATTTCGTTGCCTCCCCAGGTGAAACTGGTAACCTAACCTTCCCGTACCTAACCAGAAATATACACTCGTCTTATGTGTATCAAGAGACAAAAAGTATTAATCTAGTTATAAGTGCTAACAGGCACACCATTTGCATTTAAATATGAATCAGTATTCAGGTCCACAAAACACACGGGTCACAAAACGCACGCCACCGTTAGAACCAAATAGTTAATTTGAATTTGCCTAACAGAACCAAATAATTGTTAGTATAATATCTGCGTTCTTATAACATTATTTCAATGAACCGGTCGTTAAACTCGGAACAATTTCAACGAGAATTCTGCAAGAATTTTCAGTTTAGAGATATATAGCCTAAGTAAGGGGTTGTAAGTAGAGTTTTGCAGGGTTTATATCGATTTCTAAACGTAAAAGTCTTTACGTTGGTGTGTGTGCTCTTCGATTTATAGGGGGACAACCCCATTAACGAATGTCTGGAAGAATCCCTGGATCCCATCCAGAAAAAGAACGCCCGAGTCAATGCATATCTAATGCTAAGAAGTGGTTTTATTAACGCCATGTCGAATCTGTCTTTCTATTTATACTCTTGTCCATCCTGTTGAACATTGCTTAGTATCAAGGAATGGGAAATGTTTGTTTTCTTATGTCTTATAGATAGTCCCTATTTTAGTTCTAGATTAGAGCATATGCTTGAAATAGCAAAACAAATTCATTCTCATTACGAAAGGAATACTATTTATGTCCGTGTCAGCCTTCAACATATAAACCCCAAATATGAAAGGTAGAACAGTTCGTAGAAAATACATAATTCCTTGGCATCATCGTACAATGTGATTTACGACGACACTGGATTATTTTAAGCTTCAATTCACTATTTCAACTTGGTATTTGAATTTGAATTTATTTAAAACGTTTAGGAAACTTCGGTTCAGGACGAGTATTTCCACTTAGGGACACAAGTGGTTTGAGCTCATGTAAGATATATGTCCTATTAGCTATATTTTCCCATTGAGTAGTAAAATTTCGCATAGGCTACTACGTAAATTCCCGTAGTGCTGGAATTCAATTTTAATGTATCATAGTAAAAAAATCATGTAAGATGCAAAAGTTTTATTTATAACTATTGCATCAAGTTACTACTGAATTTAGTGAAATGAAAAAAAAATATCTAATTTCTTTGACGGGGCTTGAACCACCGACTCTAAAAATCAAAATAATTAAAATTAACAATTCTTAATCTAGTGCGCCACAAAGCCAACACGTGGAACAACCCTCTTCAACACCTATTAGTAGCATTACAAAATTAGCCTGCGTTCCACCCATTTGAATCATTTTTGTATTTGAATTTATTCGAATTGTGTTGTGCAGGAAAATATATTCACTTTTCGCCAATGAATTACGAATATCTTTTTTCCTCGCTTTCTTTCCTCAAAAGTTCCGAGTAAGTCATTAGTACAACGTAAAACTAGAGCTTCCGCTTGTTAAAAAATTAAGCATGAGACAAGTAGTTTACTAACTATAGGCGCTAATAGCGCACAAAATTCGTTTCTGAATACGACTTCACCTTGTCAGCTGTTAGTCACTCGTTAGTTTAGCGTTAGTAAGAAAACGTCTCTAAATACGGCTGGAAATGTTTAAAAGAACAATGATTTGTCATGTCTGCTGTATAGTTTACAGAATAATATTTGGATACACGTGCAGTAATTCTTGAATTTAACATTACCTTCGACACACACGAGGGATTCCTGTTGTAAAATGGAGCTACATGACACACACGCAGCAACAACACAAACAGCTACTTTACTCTTGTTTATTTTCGATGTGTATTTGAGCATTCCTGCTCGTTGAAGTATGGCAAGTGTTTAGCGATATAGTTTGTTAATAAACACAACAGGGGAAGGGGGGACAAGCGAGCGTCCAGAGTACCTAAATCTAAGTATTGAACAAGTGGCGCAGGACAGACGTTATACAGTTTTTCGAAGGAGGATCGGTGTACGTAAATTTGCACTGCCAGGTGCGAGTTTGGTTTGTATAAAGTTTATATAATGTGTTACTTCGAAAGAAAACTATGCAAAGCTACACGCCATGCTTTACATCGGCTTAATTGTTTGTTTGATATTAACATTCTAAATGAACTCGAAAGCTTCTAAGGACAGAACCTACAGTTCTTGGTAAAGTGGGCTCCGAACTACTCCTACCAAGAAGTATTCAAATATGCGAATCTGTGATACGGTATGCCAGAAATCTTCGAATAGTCTTTCTAGTTGTGACGTACTTTCATTGGCACGTGTATAATTGGTGTTCAGCCTCATCAGGGCTGGCTTAATTTCCATATCCTTATCCTTAGATCCTCAACATCATTAGTATTCAATTTTGTCCTCGCTTTCATCCAACCTTAACTTTAAGTGTGAAATTCAACCTCGCCCTCGAGATGGGACTTCATCCTCGACCTCACTCAACCACAACCGAACATCCTCGACCTCACTTAACCTCAACCTCAATCTACCGATACGCCGTAACTCAGTGGTAGAGCGTTGGCGTAGCATTCGGGATGGTGTGGGTTCAATCCGAGCGACCGACCATCCTGACATGTATCTCCAGGGGTTTTCCTCAGTCGCATTAAACAAATGCCGGGATAGAACCTTTCCTCATCCTTCCGCACCCCTATTTCGGCCTGAGCCGTAGATGCCTAAAGGCCATAAATAAAATTCAAATTAGACCTCGATTTGACTCAAATCACAGCCTTATGATGAAACTTCAATTTCGACCTCAATCAAACTGTGCCTCACGACGGAACTTAAACCTCGATTTCACTCAGTCTCAAGAGGAACATGATCCAAAATTTCATTACAACCCCACGCTTTAACTTCAACCTCTACCTCAATTAACTTCTACCTCACAACAGAGTTTGAACCTCGACCTGACTCAACCTCAACGATCTGACTCAACCTTACAATGAACCGCGACCTCACAACCTTACAAGAAACTCAAACCTCCACCTCTTTCAACCTCACGATGAAACTTCAACCTCGATCTCACAAACTTAAACTCGCGTCTAGAGGTCTAGGAGACATGAGATTGAGGTTGGGCCTCATGAGGTTTAAAACCTGAATGAGGTCGAGGCTAAAGTTCCATCGTAAGGCTGAGTTAGGTAAGTCTTGAAGTTCTATCGTGAGTTGGACGTTGGGTAAGGTCGAGATTGAAGTTATATCGTTAGATTGAGGTTGATGTTCTGTCGTGAGGTCTAGGTTGATAGAGTCCATCTGAGATTTAGTGACGGTAGATGAAGGTTCAATCTGAGGTTTAGGCTTAGTGAGGTCGATTATGAAGTTTCCATGAAGTTGAGACGGTTGAACTTGAGCTTCCACAGTGAGGTTGAAGCTGAGTAAGGTCGAGGTTAATGTTTCATTGTGAGGTTGAGAGAGGTCGGAGTTAAAGTTCTATCATGAGGTTGAGTTTGACGTTTTGAATAAATAATACACGTAATGCATTTCCTAAGGTAGGAAAGTTACTGTCTTTGTAAATAAAGAACAAGACGACGATTAACGAATATTGGTTGGAAGATGAAAATAAAGTATGTGGGTGATTAGAGCACAACAATGCGAATAAATCCTTGACCTGAAGCGTCCATTTTTCTTGTACTTCTTTAACACAGAACAACTGTAACATGTGTTGCGAAGATTTTTAGAAGTAAAATGTGTGGTGCAGTGGTTTCGTCTTGAACTTTTATTCTGACGACTCGGGTTCGATCCGCAGTCAACGCCGTACTTTTTTGACTATAATGATAGCTTCAACTATTTACAGAACTCTGTCAGAAATTCTCCGTGGGTCTGAGAGAGGAGAATCATCACTAACTAGAATCAGAAAGTTAACCGTGTGCTCGCGTTTGTTCTTTAAGATAATAATAAATCAATCTAGTTTCAAGGATTTCATTGATCTTTCTCTATCCTTCTATTTCTTTCCATGATTTCGTCAATTCCTTTTTTCTCTTTCTCTCTTACTCATTCCTTCTCCTACACACGCTCTCTGTCATTATATGAGTGTGTGTGCGTTTATTCTATTTTTGCAGATTATTATAAACATTAGTTTATTCGTGTCGTGAGGAAAATAACCTGGTAACACCTCAGTAAGGATAAATGGAACCTTTCGATTGCTAAGCCAACGCTATAGAAATTGACCAACGGCCACTCTCCATGTCGATCCACCCACACGGCATTAAAAATCAATGTACCGATTAACAGAGCGATAGGTTTATATATTATACTCGTTGGGTTTGCATCTTATTTATAGCTTTTAGGTACCCATGGATCACTTCGAGGTAAGGTTTTTCGAAATGCGGTAGGGAGTCGACCAGGACCTAAATTGAAGGTACCATCCTGGTACATGCCTGGTGTGGCTGAGGAAAACACTGGGAAAACCTAAGTCAGGACAGTCGTCCACTAGCTGGAACTGAACCGAGGACCTCCCGAATACGAAACCAACGCTCTACAAAGTGAGATATGGTGACCGTTTGGAACAAAACATGCTTGGATTTACGTTTATCACACGCACACCTACACACAAATATTTTTTTCTGAAACGAGAAAGGTCTTAATTTATCTCAGATATTCTTTATATGATGCTCAAAGATT
>JAGDQP010004282.1:51650-74988 GCA_022664845.1 Lepisma saccharinum
AAGAGTGAGCTCTGGTTACGAATATACCGGTACATAAAAAGTAACTCTAACAAGTCCTTTGCAGAATCATTTCAATGTTTGTATATCTATAGACTATGAAAGTTTATCTATCTGTTACTTATACAAATCTAAATGTGCCAATGATTTATACCAAATGTTGCATACATTTGAATTAAGTAAAGGTCATAGAAGTAGCCCGTATCACCAGAGTTCTCAGTGTTGCCAATCAATTCCAAAAACACCGTTTTCAAATTTCTTCTATATCGGTAGACGTATCCCCAACAAACTTGCCATAATCATTATTGGATACAGTACAAAAATACTGTGTATCTTGTCAGTGTTTTCAATCTATTCTAAATATTCTCTAATTATACGTTGATATGATGCGTTATTTTATTTGAAAAGAGCAAACGGTATGATGCATTGGCCTCCGTTACATGCCGACAGAACAATACTTCGAATCAGACACTTGCAATACGAGCGGAGACTGCGCTTGTAACAGTTAGTATTTAAACATATCATACATATTACGGAACGTATTTATATAGTTTGTTATTGAGTAACGTGGTTCTTTAATCTCACGTCCTTCCCAACAGTGTCCTACTCCTGTATTCTGGGACACAAATGGCATAATAGAAATATTCGTCAAGTTATGGGTTCAGTATAGATAGCATAGACATTTGAATATTCAATCTAATAAAGACTTTCGTAACAAACACATCTCGTAAAAAAAAAAATCTTGTAAATTTTATATAAGCATTGAATCTAAATTGTATTAATATTGGGCACAAAAATGCACAAAATGTGTGCCAGAAATACATTTATTTTCTCATGACTTTTAAAGGAAAATATTGTATATTTCTTGTGGACTTAATTTTTCCTAGACTCCTTGTACACAGTTTGTTCGCTATGTGTTTAATATAATTATGTTTCCTCACTTTTGCACTGAACTTCTTCAATCCACAGCACAGTTAATGTGAAGACTTCACTGACACTTCATGGGTCAGTTGGTTAATTTACCCGAGAAAGCTCAGATCTATCTCCACTCACGTCACCACTTTCTCTTCTTTCTAAGAAACCAGAGCAACTCATTAAGGGGATTGTAAAAAGGAGCCTATTTATATTTTGGGGCATTTAAAGTGCACAGAAATATCTAAAATTGACCTATTTTATATGTGCTAAAGACGTACAAGAAAAGCACTTTTGCCAGTTGCCACAGGGAGAGAAAGTGTAGGGATTTAACGCACCATGGGTATTGCATGAGAGATGTGATATTACGTAGGATTTCTACCAGGCAACTTAATTACATTTCTAGCTAAACTAACTGATTAAAAAACGCAGAAATTCCCAGTCCCCACATGACGTTCTCTTGTTAATTGCAATACGACAGAGACCACTTGACTATGATAAATTGTGGGAACTTGGGTGTTGAATGCAAGGCTTGGAGTAGGCTCTTACATTAACAAACATCGTACATTTTATAAATACTCATCAACTTCGTTGGTGTTACTACAGGAGAATATAGAAGCTGGAAATAATGAGAATACTTTGAACTATATCAAAATATTAACTGACCTCTAACTAGCATAAAACTACTACGAAATATGCATTAGTAATTATTGTAATACTAATAGTAATACTACAGTGAGAGCGAATAAAGTATTTTATGATAAAAATCAAATTATGTTGGATTGTCTATTTTCTATACGGAATAAATATGCTATGAGGACAAAGAAACCTAAACAGCAGCATCTTTCTTATCATGCTTGTCTATGTTGATATTATTGCATAGTATACTCTGAGCAAAGTTTCATGCTATCTTCTTCTTATATTGCTCATTAATTGAATCGGCAGTTTGAAGAAGGCAATAAAAGCCTAAAATGTGAAAATCTGCTTTATGCCGGATTTTATATCTGGAAGGGATGGCGCATCTATACAATACACAAAGAAAGCAAAAAAATCATTAGTAAAGCTTTCAAAAATAGGTGCGAAACAGAGATGGACAAAACTAGCGTAGCAGCTATTTTTTACTGCTACATGGTATAAATTGCTATGACTGCTACAATCGATGAAAAATAGCAGTTACTGGCTTAGCTGATATTTTTCTCTGAAGCTTGTTAATGGTAAAACAGATTGTTTCATGTTTTCTAAACAAACATAACTGCTGGAAGAACGGAACAAAATGGCAGATAATTGTCTGCGGAGAGGACAACCATGATGTGTGAACACTACGTAATTAGTAGCGTCTGTTACTCGTGTACGGAATTGATATAAAGAGCTCTCAGAAACCGCTGGGTGATAGTTGGCTGCGTGGAGTAATGGATAAGGCGTTAAAGTTGTAATGCAGTGGTTCCGGGTTCGATAACAGTTCATCGCGTTATTTTATTTTTAAAGTGGTTTATTTTTTTATTTATATTTTAAATAGGCTATTTTGAAAAATGTTATTGTTTAATTTGTTTTATAACCTTATTTGCATTTAACGTTTTTTGTAATATTTTCCGATTATTCTGATTCTGTAGTCCAATTCAGATTTAATAAAATGGTAAAAAAGTGGGTAAGGCATTGGACTTGGGATTCAGTGGTCCCGGGTTCGGTACTCCTTCACCTAAAGTTTTTTTTTAGTTTTAACAGAAATTCCTTTTTATTTTGTAATTTCGAAGGAAAGCTCTGGTCTTGCGATTATACATTTTTCTTCCTTTGAGGCAGTGAAAACAGTACGCACATTAAAAGGTCCATAAAATTCACATAGTTTAGAAAAAATGAACCAGCAATTTGAAGAAGTGAACAAACGCTAAAAAATCGAAATTAGTTTTTTACTAAAAACGTACCTCAATTTATACCCTCTTATCATAAGGTAGAAGAAAAGAACGATAGCTACTTATAGAATGATTTATCTGGCCTAGGAAATATTAGTCAGTTTGAAGAAGGGAACAAGGCCACTAGCGTCTCAAAACAAGAAGTCCTATTTTCGAATGTTTGAGAAAACACGATTCAGTCGCGTATGCAATAAAAGAGAACACCATACCTGACTTTACCAAACTTCTACGTGCCCTTGGTCACCAAGTTTATTAAATTTCCTAATGCGTTTATATAATAACAATAATAAATCACAGCCATATTCAATCCTTTACTGGATGAGGCCTCTCCCCGAAGGGAGGAGTTGGTCTACCGCTCCCACACTGTCCAGACGGGTTGGGAGAGGACAGCCGAAACTCTCACTGTGGTCGCCACTGTATTTTATGCACAGGAGCTCCCCAATTGTCCTCACGATGCTGGATCAACACCGGGAATCGAACCCGGGACAGCTCGAACTGAAGTCGAGCGCTCTACCGACTAGGCTACACAGGAGCTCAATGCGTTTATATATATATATATATATATATATATATATATATATATATATATATATGAAAAGAGAAACTTTTTTTCTTTAAAAAAGACAAAGAAAATCACATTATGATTCGATCGTGGGTTCTCCGTATTAGCTTCCCGACATACTACCAATCCACTAAATTGATAATTGGAAACTGTCTGCTTGTCAGTCTCATTTACGGTGAAGGAGTAATGTGCCTGTGCGAGAATGATTCTGCCTTAATAGGAGTTCCTTGTATTTGAGACACTACTACATGGCACTTGTGACTAGTGCCAGTTAGAGTGCATTGTGAAAACAAAAGTTGATTGTGTGTTCAATAAAAAAATACCGTACCTGACTTATCTAACCTCCACATGCGTTTGTTCACTAACCTTATTAAATTTTCTAATTCGTTTTGTACATATAAAAAAAGAGAAACGTTATTTTCATTACGAAAAAAAAACTACACCAGGGTTTGATCCATGGTTACTTGCATTAGCTTTCGAACATGCTATCAATACGCTAAATTGCCAACTGGATGCAGTTGTTTGGAAGTACTATTTACTGTTATGGAGTAATGCGCATGCGCATGGATGGCTCAGCTCTTCGTGTCGCAAGATTTTTTTCAGCTCGATGCGAAGGGCTGGGCAGCCATTTTGGCAACTTCTGGTGCACACTTGGAAACACTTCCGATACGCCACAGAACTTTTGCCTAAACAGAACTTTTGAGTAAACACTACTTTTGCGTATGCCCACCGCTAACAGGAGGCTGTGCGCCCCCCTCCGCGGCTGACGCCGACTAGCTGCCTTCGGACGCACCCTGACCCTTTTTTTCCTTGCACAGCCCTGGTGGGTTTATATACATCCTAGTTTTTAGTGTCATATTTTAAAATTGTAAATCACAACTTTTATTAAATTTCCTTTTGTGTATTTACATAAAAAACGAAAAAACTTTAATTTTCTTTTAAAAAATATTTAAAGAATCAACGCCAGGGTTTGAATGCCGGACCTTTTGATCAGCTTTCCGACGTCTTGACCACAAGACCAAACTGCAGCTGCCGGGGTGAGCGCTTCTCGTTGTTACTTATCGTTCAGGATAAGCGAGAGTGGGCTATTCCTACCGGAAGTGTTTCACTTAGTTGCCCAACCCTGCGATATGAGCTGAAAAAAAAATCTTGCCTTCCTGTCGCTAGTCGCATGTTATACTAATTCAGTATGAAACAATTACGCTTCCCCCTACCCACCGCTTTATACTTTCCTGATTTAATTGTGTTTTGATATACTGCTTCTTCTCCACCAGTAAATTCAAGCTCCGATAATTACATAGAATAGTTTTACAACAGTTATGGTAGGAACTAAACTACCTTTGTCCATATCTCTACTGCACACGTAACAGGATACAGGTAAGTAGATTAATCTAAAATATCGTTTTAACTTCTTTTTCACAGACGGGAATAACTAACTCGCATTTAGATACGTTTTCATACACTGATATTTTTAACTGCTATTGTTAACAGATTTTTACATATAGCAACTATTGCTGTCACTGTTACGGAATAAAAGAAGTTTTTCACATTTGTAAGGCAAAATTTCTGTCAGTGGGTAGAAGGAAAAAAAAGAATTTATTACATAGGCCCCCTACTTGTAACTTTCGAGTTCATTGTGCATATATTTCTTTTAAATAACATTCATTTGAAGATTTCTATTGCATTTTTCTTCATTTTCTGGTCGATTTTCCCATTCTTACGTTTTAGCACTTAAAAATGTGCAGACGGTTTTTCCATAAGTTTGAAGAAGGAAACAAATCCACCAACTTTTTTTAACTCTACAGGAAAAAAATACAATACCTGTAAACTGTCTGAGTAGCATGAAAATATCAGAAGACCGTTTTGAATATTCAGTAGCAATATTGTTTCCTTTCAATAAATAATAAACATATTATACAGTTTTTGTTAATTTCCCACAAAACAGCTTTTTGGATTTGTTTCCTTCTTCAAACGTACGATTGAATTGAGCTAATACACTTGTTTCTTTGAGATAAATAGTGGTTTGCATGTTCACCTAACAACCAACTACAATTCAATCTGTAGTGACTCGGGTCTATTTCAATCAAATTAAAAGAGAATACAGATCAAAATCATCATGCGAGACTATTGTGGAGATGTCTCCTACAAATGGACGTTGACGGCCTCTTGCATCCAGTGGCGTACTGTTCAAGAAGGCTCCTTCCAAGAGAGAGAAGAACTACGATGTCTTCAATTTAGAAGCAGCTGGCGCTCTATATATATATTCAAAACCTTCACGTTCTACTTTTATGGCATAAAATTCTTAGCGTTCATAGACAATTCCGCTCTTTCCCACGTCAAAACCAGTCGGAATTTGACGGGAAAATTAGCTCGGATTTCTATTTTTCTCTAGCAATTTGACTTTGAAATTCGACATGTGAAAGGAGTCTCAAATTCATTGGTAGATGCGCTCAGTACATATCCTGTGGATCAACCACCTGCAACTCAAGATGATGACGAATCCTTGGATAATGCAGATGTTTTGACCTTCGAATATCTTGACATTAATTTACGTCAACTACAGAGAGAAGATGATTATTTTGGGAAGGATGACTCTCCTCCCAAAACGTTTCCCTTGATTTCTGACAAAAAAAAACAAAATCCCGGACTTGATGAAGAAAACTTTTATACACACCAAAGCCTATCTTGCTTGTTAGATGGGAAAACCGTTAACAGGGAAGAAGTCCTATACCTTCCAGACCCACGCCGTCGATGAGGCTCTTTTTCTCATTTGATGATCGATTAAAGGGCCCGATGACGCCTACCAATCAATTCAAGAACATAATAAATGATTATAAATGTATACACGAAATTCGCCACAACAGTTCCTGCCAAAACTGTGAATGCAGAAACTATTGCTAACGCACTTCATCATAAAGGGTTTATGCATTATGGTCTACCAAAGCGTATTTACTGGGATCGATCTACACCTCATTCGTCAGAGATTATTGTCAGAAAACAGGAGTGAAGCTCTCGTTTTGTCCGACTAATGCACACTACACTGTTAGATTGTTGATCATTTTCATCCATCTCTGATGAATCATATGCGCCCTGCTACTCTTCACAAACCGAATTCCTGGTCATCTATACTACAGTGCTCAATGTTCAGTTATAATTTTTGAGTTTATTTTCAAAACGTCCCTTATCCACAAAAATGTAAAATTGAGATATTGGCGTGATTTAGTTCATTTCATTATTTTCTAACATATTCGTAAGATTTAATGCATCTAGAACACCTATAAAGTCATTTAATTATCAAAATAAATTAATGTATAGAAACTATAATTAACAGTAAAAATTGAATATATTTTATCTTTCCCGATTTTTTTAAAATGGAAAATCTTGTTAAACCAATACTTTTAACACTATTTCTCAGATAATCATGGTTGCAAATTTCTTCTAACTTTGAAAAATAAGAACTGTATTACAAGTGTTTTTCTTGATTTCCCAACATTTATGGCTCTTGGACAAGGGACGTTTTGAAACTAAACCCTTCAATTGTTCGAAGCATTTCTGGTTGCAAAACTCACCGTTTTTTATGTTACATGGGTTTCATCCTATTCTAACCAGTGCCCTTGGCACACCTCTTGTCAATATTGTCAACAAAGTTCGCTTAGAGTTCGCTCGACAAACTGTTCACGAAAACTTGCATTAACGTTTTCTATGTCAAAACAAATACAGTGACAAGCATACGTCACACCCTGTATAGCTTCCTGGCACCAAAGTATTAATCAAAGACTGCACTCCAAAACCTAAAATATCAAAAGCATTAGGAGGTCTTTTTGATATTCAAGCAACTATCATCGAACAAAAAGATTGAAACTCTTACCTGGTTCGCTACGATGGTCCAAATAAAGAACGAAAACATAATCTTATTGCCATCCATCGTATCAAACCACTCTCCGCAAAAACTTTGCCGAGTGATGTCATCCCGGACATCTCACAAACAGAAGAAGCGGATGATGTTGCACTCGCCAAAGCAGATATTTTACTTGAGACTTACCCAGGATGTCTCTCATTTTCGTACCGAATTCATTGAACAGTCACCGACTTGTACTCAAGAAGTCAGGAGTTCGATTCCTGACACCAGTCAAGAAGATTGCATGAATACTGAACAGTCCAACTTTTTAGAAACGTAAATGGTTCACAATCATCCGTAGACCGTTGATGAAATGTTTAGCCCAGCAAAAGAAACACTATTTGTATGAATAAAGATTATGTTAGGTTTGATATTCTTTTGTTGTATTTTGATGTTAAGAAGTACTGATTGTTGCTATCCATTTGTGTCTTCATATTCCCCCACCCACCCATGTGTTATTTCCGCTGACTTCATATTTCCTTTCGTTTCCAGTTTAGTACGTAACTGTCCTTTTCTGAATTTCTCTTTTGTTGTTGTATACAAAGGAAAAATTGAAGGATGTGAGGCAAAAACATGGTAACCCACAAATGTTTATTTTTTTAGTTATTCAGCACCCGATGGAAAGGAATCATACCGCGTCGTTTAATGTTGTCCGACTTCAAATTGTGCTCCAGAGATGGCAGCAATATTTACTTATGGTAAACCTATTGTAACATTCTGGGATTCATAAGATGGTAACCAACAATTAAGATGGCGGGAAACGAGGAGCAGTATACCAGCTTGCCATTAAAAAGGAAAAGAATTTGTAAATTAAACATTTCTTACAGCGAGTTCAGTGAAAAGATTTATTCTTGAGTGACTTAGGTAGCGAATATTATCGTATAAATAATAAAACATGGTAACCCACACAGCAGCATGAAAAATATAAATTCGTTATTTTGATTTGATACAATTATTTTAAGCCTTTATGTATAGCTTTACGTGAAAAATCAGCTTTCAGCCAATGAAAATGACTTGTGCAGCAGTAAAAATCTAATTTCTTACAAGTTTAACATTGTGGGTTACCATGTTCTTGCCTCACACCCTTCAATTGTAGTTCGAACTTTGTTTTTCTTCTGGATCAAGGTCATGTCTTATATATTTTTCAGTTAATGAGAATTGATTTAAGAATTTTTCTCGTGGATGTTTGTTCATTTATTCATGTACTTCTGCTGAAGTCCATGATAGTTCTTTTTTCTATGTACATTAATAAACCTTGCGTCAGCCTAGTTTATTAGCCTCGTGCGCTGACATGCAGATGTTTACATAATCAGTCCTTTTGTGCTGTTTATGTTAGTATAGGTCATTGAGATACCGTTAATTTCTTGTTGTTTTATATTTCGTCCAGCCGAACACATGTGTTTTGTTTGTTTATGTATAAACCATATTTATTGCTCGCAAATTTAGTAATTTTTGTTGACGAATAAAGTGGTAGTTTTTAAGGATATTAGATTTTTTTAAATAGTTTCGAATAATCGCATCGTATTAGGTATCTCTTCCGCTTGATTTCTATTTTGCATTTTGTTGCATAAACCTGTAGTGATTCACGTAATTGTTTACCAGGGTTTTCTTGCATTTTAGTTTAATGTCTGAATTACACGAATCCAATTTTTTCTGAGTTTAGTTGCCCTGAATTTCAAGTTTTCAGTTTTGAACATTCTAATGTTTGTATACCTTTGAATTCTAATTTTTAGAGGTTTTGATTTTTGAATTCGAGTTTTTGTTTCAATTTCGAATCTTTTTTTTAGATTTTAGAGTCTTTTAAATTTCTGAAGAGAGTGATCCACACCGTGCCTCGACTTTTCACAAGCCATATCAATTATCTATAGATAACAGGTTATTCTCTGGTAATTTATGCTTTGTTGACCCTCTCCTGATAGCTCTCTTTCCTCTCTTCCAAATGCTTACAAGCTTTAGCTAAGATTACCACCTTCTTGTCAGCAGCCCTCCCCTCACATTTCAACTCCAACTCCACCTAGTTTTCTTAGAATGAATCCGTTATCATTAATTTTAATGAATCATGCGGTCATTGAACGATTTATGAACAATGTGCTCGATTCCACCCGCTCTTCTCACCACCAACTACTCCGGATTCGATGCGCCAAACATATGGATATCAACTGGCTTTGTAAACAGTGTGATCCGTTTATATGGATTCCGAGGTTTTGCGTTGTTCCCTGTGTTTCATTCTCTATGTTTTACAGACATCTTAAGTGATACGCAGCCTAGTGATTTGCCCGTGATGACATATTTATGGACGTCAAACCTGATGCCATCCATGGCTGTTTACGAACATCTTCGCTGATGCCACATTTCCATTTATGGATACCATGTGATGTGTTTAAATTGTGTTTTTTCTTTTTTTATCCACCTTTCCGAAAAGTGCATTAATGGTGATCTATGAATATATATATATATATATATACTTTTTCGTTTTGTGTTGGAAGCTTGGTAGCTCACTTTTATCTGGTGGCAGGAAGACATTTTTGAAAAGTTACATCGACACAGAAAGCTTATGTTTATTTATCATCTCAAATCTTATTATTTGCTTATTGCAGTATTTTATTTATAATTATGATATTTTAATTGATAATTGTACATATTTTCCCCTTTTTCTAGGAGTATGGATCTTAGACCACTAATCCTCATTCAAATGTTTGACTTTCTCTTGTAGATAAAGGCTTTGAATGGGGGTATAATGACAATATGGATTTGGGTTCTGATCTGGTAATGCTGTATTTTGTCTCGAATTCGCTCATTCACAGCCAAGCTGGTCGTTCTTTAAGCTGCTTCCACTTTGCCTTATCCTCCTTGCTTCGTTACTCACATGTCAGATATGTGGAAGGTACCTAATGTTCCAAATACTTAGGATTCCTAGTCAGCTGTCTTGCCATTGTGTGGAAATGTTTCCTACTTCATTTGAATGACTTTTCCGGCAATTAAGCGACTTTGTTTATTTATAGAAAGTGACACTAGGAAGTAGTGACGTCGATGAGTGTCGAAGTGGGAAGGACATGAACTGTTGGACGAGACATAGTGTGGTTTCGTTACCAAAAACAACTTCCCGATCTAGCTCTGATGTCTACATTAAATTATTTCTAAGTTACGAAGTTTATCTTGAAACTTTACTTTGCGATGTCTGATCTACAGTTAGTAAGGCTTAGACAGCCTTCGAAACTCTGGGTTCGACCCTGGCTGGAGTGTCTTCAGTTTTTGGCTTGGCTGTTGATAGCATCTGGTGATAAGTGGAATGAGCAATTACGCATATTGTTTTTATACTTAAGGCTCATGATGTATTATCCTAAAATAGGTTTTTACTTATCATTATCAAAGTAAAGCTCTATTTTTCTAACTAGCGATTTTTCTTCCTATTTGCTACAATTCTCTAAACCTTTATGTCTCTCTCTCCAAGAGGACATAAAATCAAGAATATGCATATATATATATATATATATATATATTACACAGATGTATAGATTCATTCATTAATAATATTTAATTAAACATTACTTAATAGAATTAGTCTAAATAACTAATATTAATTTTTCTAGTTGGGTAGTGTATGATATTCGTCTGAGCTTTGTTCCAACGTGGGGTGCGACGTTCATGGAATATTGTTATTTGTTTATATTCCTATGGTTACAAATAGCAAAGCAAAATATCTAAAGTGAAAATTATTATTTTAAGCAAAAAAAAAAAAAACATAGTGTTCAACAAGTTGTGTGTGACCTTGTGCTGCAAAAATAGTGTGTGACCTTATAATGCAAAAATAGGATGATTGATACATAGCTTTGCTTTGGTAGAACATGCGGAAGCAGGACGTTGCTAAGGTAGTTACAAAAGTAAATGGAGGTTGGAATTATACGAAATAGTAGCATTTTCCTCCAAGAGAATTGCTGCACTGTACGCCTCATATATAGCCAATCAACATGACTGTACAAATATGCTTCAAAATATGTCATGCCAGGATATTCCTCCATTTGGGGCAAGAAAACATCGACTCGTTTAGCACCATCTAGAGAACCACGAGACAGAAATTACATTCACGTTAATTTTTAAGAGATAGGAATTAATGCAAAAAGAGAGAAATGATAATATGGAAATCATACAGAAAACGTCACTTTGCATTGTTCACACACAGAGAGAGAGAGAGAGAGAGAGAGAGAGAGAGAGAGAGAGAGAGAGAGAGAGAGAAGGAGAGAGATAGAAAGAAAAACCAAGGAAGAAGACGGGGAAAGAGCGAAAACAGAGAGAATGAAACGAGGAAAGAGGGATAGAAAAATGGCGCAAGACGTGGATATAAATGAAATTATAATGCTTATAAATACACAGTCTTCGTCTCTCTCTCCCTGTCCCCTTCTCTCTGTGTCTTGTGTTTTTTTCTATCTGTGCGGAATAAATCTCTTTCAGTAGCTATCTTGAACATCATTTACAGCACTTAACTCTTAGAAAAAAAATATTTGAAAAGCCTCTCGTGGAATCGATCCAAAGACCTTGCGAATAAGAGTCTGACATTCTAACCACTAAGCTACACAGACCATAACAAATGTGTTGTTAATCAGCCATTAAACTCGCTACCCTCAGCGGTTTATATATATATACATCCTAGATTTCAGAACTATCTTTCAAGAAAGTAAATCCCACTTGCAGGCGCCGCGCTTATTCTCCAATCCCAACCGTTAAGAATAAAAATAAATTTATTAGAAATTCTGCGTTCAAAGTGATTTTGGCTGAAGCGGGTGACGTAAACCAATGGAGATTTAAATACAGCCCCGAGAAAAATAATTGCCAGCTGCCTAGCATAGCATATTGGTATTATGCCTACTCACGAAATAAAAAACGAGTTCGACCCTTAGAGGGCGGGCGAGATTTTCTCTTCCTTTTTCTTAAAACATATATTTTTAAAAGTTTTAATTTATTATTAATCTTCCTTTGTTGCATTTTCAATATTGTTTTTAAAAATGCAGATTTTGTAAAAAAAATTTAAAAAAAGATTTTATTTTCTTCTTGTCTTAAAAATACATTTTTCTAAGTTCAAATTAATTATTAATAATTTCTTTCTTCCACTTGTCGTAGATTATATAAAATTAGTAACCATGGGTTAGGGTAGGTTAGGTTAGGTCAGGTTCGGCTATGTATCTTTACACTTTCGTTGCTTTGTTTCAAAATACCTTTCTATCTGTTTGTGCGAACCTGACCTTAACTAACCTCCGCTAACACATGGTAACTTAAATGTAACTCGGGAGGGGAGGGGCGCAGGTCTCGGTTAGCGGTGGGCACATGCATAGTGCTACATTGTGTATGCCCACCACCAACTGGGAGCTGGCCCCCCTGAGCCTCAAACCACCCAACTCCCTTCGGACGCACCGTGCACCCTTGCGCCCTTGCGGGCCAGAATTCCTAGCTCTCAGTAGCCTCTATTTGTATTGCAAAGCAATTATCAATAATAAATGTGAACATATAAAAGTATACTTTGAAACAAAATGCAAAAAAAAATATTGCTCCTGCCGGGATTCGAACCCAGGTTTTATTTAACGAGCCAGCGTCTTACCGCTGTACCTGGAAAATACTGGTTTGGTCGTTGTATTCACCGTGGATGGCTTGGAGCCTGTCACTATGACGACGTAGGCACGATGACTTTCAACCTTTTTACTATTATCCTCAAATTTTGTGTGTGGGCGTAGAAATTTGTATGATGCCTTTTTGGTTAGTGGGCCATCGATTCCGCATAAAATTGCGTTTGTGCAAGATTGTCATCTCGGGAGTGTTCCTAGTTAGTTGTACGCCTCGGGCATGAATATTTGTGTGTGTAATTTTAACTTAATTCTAAGAATATCAGTCTATACAGGTTAAAAAGATATATCAAATGGAACAAGTAAAGTCAGCTTACGGTGAACAACGTTTCAAAAAGTTCTAGAGCGTTGGTTAGCAATCGGAAAGTCGTGGGATCGATTGCAGCGGTCGACCACTCTCACTGAGGTTTTTTCAAGATTTTCCCTCACCCATACCAGGCACACGCTCTGATGGTACCTATAAATATGCCTTGGCCGTCTATCTTCCAACACACTCTCCTAATCGTATCCCGTCTTGATCCTCATATGCCTAAAGGCCTTAAAATAATTTTAAACAAATCATTTCTAGATCATTTTACCCGACCCTATCCCGGACGAGTGTTGTGCTTTACACATGTACACAATGCATACACTGTTGATGTGAATATACGAATATAATATATTGGGTGTCAAGAATAATAAGATAACACCGTTCATTCTTAATTCTCAATTCTCGGTGATAGAGCGTTGGCGTAGCATTCGGGAGGTCGTGGATTCGATCCCAGCGGCGGTCCATCCTGACTGAGATTTTTTTCAGACTGTTTACTCAGTCTTACCAGGCAAATGTCGGGAATGCTCCTTCAACATAGGCTCTGGCCGACACCTTCCCGACTCCTTTCCCTTCCCTATTACGGTGCCAAAAGCCCATAAATAAAATCCACGTTTATTGTCAATTCAAAGTGCGTATTGTTAATTAGAGGACATATAGATTAAATCCAATTTGAATTTATCGTGGTAGAAGAAACTCACAAATAGAAGCAGAAATGATATTTGGAAAAAATATTATTTAAAAACTTTATAATTTGAAAAATAATTTAAAATGTTTTTTTTTTAAATAAGCAATTGTGTGTGCCAGTTTTCAACTCATTAACCTAATTTTCTTTAAGAAAATTAATTTATCAGGTTTGGAACTCGCGACCCCAGGCACAAGAGGCCGACACGATATCCATCAGACCAACGAGACTTGTTTATTCTGATTATGATAACACTGTTCCGTTCATAATGTCGAAAACAAAATGCCTAAATCAAAAGATGCCTAAAATAAAAATGTCCAAACTAAAAAATGTCCAAAACAAAAATGTTCCAAATTAAAAAATGTTCAAAAAAGAAATGTCCAAAGTCAAAAAAATGTCTAAGATAAAATTGTCCAAAGTTGAAATATCTAAAACAAAAATGTCAGAAGTGAAAAATATCCAAACCAAAAATGTCCGCAAACGTGCCAATCGAAATCGCCAATCGTGTGGAGTGTATTGACTTTATAACCGGCTCTAGGAACTGGAATAATGTTAAAGTAAAGAGTAATATCTAGAAGTGCACATATGATTGTTCGTATCGTGGTGATGTAATGGATAGTATAATCGAGAGGAAACTGGAAGATCCGGGTTCGAATTTCCTGAGAAAAAAGAAATAACAGAGATTAGGATAGTCCGAGTCGACAGTTAGGTTTCGTAAAGAACACCCGCGCATACTAAAGAAATGTCGTTATGCTAGTCAATGACGAAGACATAGAGTACCGGTTATTAAACTTGTCTGTAGGTGCTATATGGTTAGAACATCATATCTTCATCACGATATGTATACTCTGTAAAATTACTTATTTAGGTCTGCCATATTGTGTTCTTCTACATGATACTAATCTGAAAAATCTACATATGCGAACTTAAGAAATCCCTAATAATTAGTACACTAAAACTACGTTTATCCGGAATTATTTTCGAAAGAATCTGAACTTATTTTTAGTTAGTTTAAAAATACCTCTACATCGTTTACAAGTGAGCGCGTCGATTCATTCTCGGCAGCATTGATGTGCAACTTTGTACTGTATTTGCTTTCAATTTATTAAAATACATTTTGTCAATTGTAAAATAAACCATGTTGTTACAGTATTTATGAATGTGCAAGCGTTTGTAACTTGAAACGAAATTACATTTGTTTTTTTTCCAAATTTCGTTTATGCGGAACTTCCCTTGAAGTCCGGGTGGACCAAGTTTTAATTTATGGTAAAGAAATGAATGGATATGGTGATTGCATGAATGTGAGACGTAATGCATGATTTTTCATATAGTAGATACATAAACCTTTCACTAATTTAGTGTCGATATAATGCACATGCTTATCTAATTCCTTTATATGTCCCACCTCTTTCACTATTTTTTATGAGGAGCCTTTGAGGCCTCGCCACCAACCGTGACGTGTAGCTCCCTCTAGAGGGTTATGCCCTCTCTCTTTCACCCCCACTAGCTTTTCAAAATCCCCCAGAGAATTTTTCCTGAAAGAAACACTGACTGCATAATTTCAATCATAATAATGGGACTTTCCGGCAACCCAGTATGCGCTTTCATCGACATAAACAAAGTTTTGTATACGTCTGCATTAGGTACTGGGACAGATAATAGAGGTGCTTCGTGCTCTGCAATTATCAATGTTGCCAACAAATTTCAAAATTTTAATATTCATGATTACTCTCACACTGTTGTCCAAATTGATATTTAGCTACTGGAATAAGTCATAGAGATACTTTGGGCTCCACAGGTGCCGCTGTCGTCAGTGGACCCAACCAATTTCAAAAATGATATTTCAAATTGCTTCCTTACCATTGGACGTATGTGCACCAAGCCTGTTTAGCTAGTAGAACAGGTCATATAAGTACTCTACGACTAGAGCCCTTCAAGACATTAACTAGGGCACATTACCGGGACCGAAATAATCTTTAACCTAGCTCAGTACCTATGGAAAATTGATGTAAAATTTGGTATAAATCAATGTTGATATATTTTAAGATACTTTTTAATTAGTTGTCAACAGTGACAACTCAGGTAACTTAATGTTCCTTTATGACCTACTCCTTCATCTAAGGAACACGTATGCAAAATCTCAGTGAAAACAGTGCACACTTGTAAACATAGAGTAATAGAAACAGAAACTTTCTGTTTTATATATAAGACTTTCTTAGTTTCGTTGGGAATGATACCCCCAGGCCCTGGCGGTGGATGCGCCCCCTAAGCTGCGGTTTCCAGACAAGGACCCGTTTGTAATTTTTAACGTAACGTTAGCTCCAATGCATTCGGGCTGTGCATGCGTTTGCAGCCATATTAGATTCAAGATGGCGCCTTTTCATCACCTCGTATATTACCCTAACCTTCTCTTCTCGTATCTCTATCAAATTTGGTTGTTTAAGGCAAATGTTTCAAAAATCAACGATGATATAACACGATCTTGATTCAACAATATCTCTGCCGGAAGAAACCGAAAATACATGAAAACATTCAAGTACATGGATCGGAGTCGAAATATAATGATTTGGTAAATTGTCCAATAAACACCGACGATATAGGGAAGAGTTTACTTTTTTCAAGATGGCGGCCGAAAGTACTGGAAATAAATGAAACCTATTGAGTCGAAATATGTTGTTTGGTTGAAATACTCCCATAAACGTCGAGGATGTAGGGAAAAGTCAATTTTTCAAGATGGCGGCCAGTGGTACTGATAATACATGAAAACCATGGATTTAAGCTGGTCTGAGTCGAAATGTGCAGGTTTTGTGGAGATATTCCCATAAATACCGAAGATATAGGGAAACATTTTTTTCAAGATGGCGGTCAAAAATAGGGAACCGCTGAAGTACAATCGTGCGGGTAGAAACTACATGCTGCACGACGTTCTGAGTCGAAATAAGTTTTTTGGGTGAAATATACCTTCTGTATGAATCTTAGTCGGCAATATTGGATTCAAGATAGTGAATGTTTGATCATTTAATGCGTTTCTCGTAACCTAATCTTGATATTTTACCTTCACCTCAAATTTCGTTTCACTAGCTCTAACGGTTATCGTAATCAGACTCTTCGGGGACTGCGCCTCCATGGTAAAGATCTGCCGCCATAATCCCCCTCATAGGAAAGGTTTGCCCCATTTATTGTAACCCAATCTTGGTCATACCCCTTCAAACAAAATTTAGTTTCTCTAGTTTCACTGATTTGGAAAATGAGTTTTGGGCGGCTATTATGGATTAATGATAGCTAACTTTTTAACGATTTCTTATATTATCGTGACCTACGGTACATCTTCATACAAAATTTCATTTCCCTAGCTCGAACGGTGTGGGAAATGGTTCCTAGGCGGCCATTTTTAATCCAAGATGACGAAATTTTTAAAATTCAATATTTTCCTAAACTATTCATCATAATAATACACCTTTACGCCAAATTTCACATCTTAGCTAAAACGGTGTAGACAATGGATTTTTGGGATCCGCCATTTTGATCGAAGATGGCGTCTTTAGCGAACGTTTTGTAATATTTTTGTAACCTAATATTTTTGTAACCTATAATCTTTTGTAACATTTGTGATGTATATTCAAACCAAATTTGGTGTTTCTAGTTCCAGCTATTCACTCTGTACAACAATAGGTTTAGCGGCCATTTTGGATCAAAGATGGCGACTTTTTCAAAATGTCGGATATTTCCCGTTACCTACTCTTAGTCATACACCTTCATACCAAATATGTTGTTTCTACCTCCAAAAATTTGGCCTAGGAATTTTGATAAGTAAGTCAGTGAGCGAGTCAAGTCAGTGCCCATAGGGTTTTATATATTGTAGATTTCTGTTAGGGCAATACTCATATTTTGTTTTACTTGAACCCATTTTCATTTGGGTTTTTGGTTCCTTTGTATTGACCATTTTTTATTTGTACAATCTTGCTTTGGCCTTTTCACTTAGGATATTTTGTATTTGGACGTATTTTCATTTACAGAGTTATCAGTTTACATTTGTGTTTTGATCATCTTTGTATTGAACATTTTGGCGTTTGGATTTGACGTTTTGAATATCCTTTAGTTTGTACATTTTTGTATTGGACATTTGTATTTTGGACTTCTTTATTTTTGGACGTTTTTGACTTTCGAGATTTTTGTTTTGGACATTTTTTAATTTTCATATTTTTGTTCTTCTTCATCTGACAAGCTGAATTCCATAAACAACAACAACTTGTAAGGAGCCAGCTATCTCGTTCCTCATTATATCCTGCCACCCAATCCAATACCGTCTATACAAAGTGAATCTTTAATTACCAACCATCACTAAATTCCTAACCCCCCACTGTTCCTACTACATCTATGGGGAATGCATAGATGTACTGGAACAGGGGGTGGAAGGGAATCAGTGAACGTTGGTAATTAAAGACACACTTAGTGCAGGCGGTATTAGATTGGGTGGCAGTATCCAGTGAGGAACGAAATAACTGTCTCGAAAAAAGTTTCTGTTGTTAATGAAATCCAGAGTCTCCGATGAAGCCAAGAAGTTACTTAGTTGAAAAAACTCTTGCAAGCTTTTAGTTTTTTCATTAAAACGTACTGATTTGCTCCGCTTATTTTTTTTTACATTAAGTATATAAAAGCAATGATTTGACATGGAAAATAAATTCATTTTTTTATGAGAACGCAGACCCGCAGAAGATTTATAGTTTACAATAAATACTGTGTTATCATAATCAGAATAAACAAGTCTCGTTGGTCTGATGGATATCGTATCGGCCTCTCGTGCCTAGAGTCACGAGTTTGAAACCTGATAAACTCGTTTTTAAAGAAAAGTGAGTTAATAAGTTGAAACCTGGCACACACAATTGTTTATTTTTTTTAAATATGTTAAATTATATTTCAAATTATAAAGTTTTAAAATAATAAATTTTTCAAATATCTTTTGTCCTTCTATTTGTGAGTTTCTACTACCACGATATAATAAAATTGGATTTAATCTATATGTCCTGTAATTAACATTACGCACTTTGAATTGACAATGGATTTCAATTTTATTTATTTTCTATAGACATCTAAGGCTCAGGCTGGGATAGGGAAAGAGATATGAGTCAGGAAGGTGTCGGCCAGAGCCTATGTTGAAGGTGCAATCCCGACATTTGCCTGGTGGGACTGAGGAAAAAGCCTGGGAAAATCTCAGTCAGGATGGTCCATCGCTGGTATGACCCGCGGCCTCCCGAATGCTACACTAACGCTCTACCACCGAGAATTGAGAATTAAGAATGAGCGGGGGTATCTTAGTATTATTGACACTCAGTATATTATATTGGTATATTCACATTAAAAGTGCGCATGTGCGGATTGATTTATGTTGTTTTAGCATAACACTCGCCCGTGATAGGATGGGGTAAAAGGATCCTGTAAGGATTTGCTTAAAATTATTTTAAGGCCTTTAGACATATGAGGATCAAGCCGGGGTAAGATTATATATACCCTAGATTTTAGAAATATATATATATATAAACCGCTGAGGGTAGCGAGTTTAATGGCTGATTAACAACACATTTGTAATGGTCTGTGTAGCTAAGTGGTGAGCATGTCAGACTCTTATTCATAAGGTCTTTGGATCGATTCCACGAGCGGCTTTCAAAATATTATCTTCTAGGACTTAAGCGCTGTAAATGATGTTCGCGATAGCTACTGAAAGAGATTTATTCCGCACAGGGAGGAAAACACAAGACAGAGAAAGAAGGGGCAGTGCGAAAGAGACGGAAAATTTGTATTTATATCGTTATAATTTCATTTATTTCCATGTATTGAGTCATTTTTAATTCCTCTTTCCTCGTTTCCTCTTCTCTATTTTCGCTCTTTCCCCGTCTTCTTCCATGCTTTCTCTTTTTTTCTCTCTCTCTTTGTCTCTGTGTTTGTGTGTTTAAATAAGACAAGAATTTGTTTTTTTCTGATCTGTCTCGTGGTCACATGATACTGAACGACTCAATTCTTTCTTCCTCCAAATGGAGGAATATCCTGGCATGCATGTTTTGGCGCATATTTGTACTCTCATGTTGGTTGTCTAACATTAGTCTTACAGTGAAACAATTCTGCTGGAGGAAAGAACTGTTATTTCTTAACACTCCCTCCACTTATTTTTGTAAGGGGCTGTACAAAATTGTTTGTCATCTCCCCATACCCAATCTGAAGTGTAAGTTTTACTCATTTAAACGTGTAAGAAAACTCCACTTGATTTAGCGATATGTTGTGAGGTAGTTTTAAATCCTTAACGAGGTGCCTTGGATAAATTTTACCCCATGTCTGTAAATTCATTTATGCAGATTTTTACCGGTTGGCCACACTGCTGAGTTACCTTCCGAAACAGAAAGAACAAACAGACAAGGTCATCCTTGTCAGTATTTGATAACATCTGCAACGCAAATATCTTCCAAATTTCTTTGGGAATAAAATATAACCCCACGCGTCTAACAACGTATGCAATAACAAGTTTTGATCTGCAAAGTGATTTGAACTATAATTTTAGATTCTAAAAAAACAGTAAAATAGTATAAATAATGAACATCTTGTGAATTTCTTAATTTGTTCTTAATAAATTTGAATATTACTTTGTTACAAAAGATAAACGCAATTTGGGGGTAACATATATCCCCCACGCACCTACTAGCGTAATGAATCGCCTGTAATTTCTATAATGCTGAAACACAATGACTTTATGAATGCGTTATTTCTAACTATTGTTGTCAAATATTTAATGTAAAAATTATTTTCAACTCTTAAAAAGCATCAAACGAAAAATATAAAAATTCTTTAGATAAATTTGAAGATTACTTTTCTCCAAATGATAAATTCAATTTCGGGTACAATATACCCTCACATGCATACTAATGGTAATGAAACGTTCGTGCCTGGTTAAAGGTTAAAACGTGTCTGAAACATCTTCCGGACTTTTAAAGTTTAGAAGGTCGTGACACATTATATTTATATACTGGATGGACCCTATGAAATGTTTGTACAATTTACATCGGCACATCGCTTTTTTAAGATACAGAAAATCTCCTAAACGAATAAACGTTGGATATTAGTATATTTTATTCTTTCCTAGCTGGTTTCTTCTTAATCCATGAAAAGCGGTTTGACACATAGGTGAAAGCTTGAAGTAAAAAGTTTAACATGATCATAATAAGAATGCAAGTGTTCTAATGTATTCAGTTGCAAATATTCGAATGCAAATTCAGTTTTCAGTGACCTATCCACTTAAGTCGTCTACCGAGATACTTATCACGGAGGAAGCAATTTTGTACGAAGAACACAAGATAAGTGTATAAAAATAATTCACATTACAATTATCTTCTTATGAAATGAAATGCTTCTTACAGAATAACTCTGGCATGTAGTATATGTAAAATAGCGAAATATTTTCTACTTCAGTTTTTTACCATCTCTCTCCCGTTTGCAATAAAAATGTTCTGAGTGCTGAAAAACACTAACTCCAAAAGAGACAAAATTAAGCACATTAGACAGAATGAAATTTGAAATATATAAACTCATAATTATAAATAAGTTTATTGAGTAAATTACCATAATCTACATTAAATACTCTAAAGAAATCTGTTGACTTACAAATATTTAACCCCACCCGAGTATAGTGGTTACGGTCAGTGACTTTGAAGTGGTGCTGTAGAAGGCACTGTGCAAGAAGTGTTGTCGGTCATGTTGACTGAGATTTTCACAGATTTTCGTCAGTTTCACTAAATGAGTGTCACTATGGTACCTAGACAACAGCTTTAGTTGCTACCTTCCCTGTCTCCTAAATAATGCTCGCCGGAAGACGTGATCTTCAGACATGTGATGAACTTTAGGCTGTTGCTGAGTGTCTAGCCTATAAATCAACATAAAACAAATATATATTCTGATGTTGTTCACCAAAATGTATGTTTTCCTATACGACCTCCATTTCCCTTCCCTTTTCCACGAGGTGTGATCGCCCAGGCGTCGTTCCTCAAGCAAGTGATTTCCGTGCTCACGACATATTCGTCTTTGCTTGAAAAATTCAATAAATTACTGGGGGCAAATTAATTAAAGAAACACGACAGCCTATAAAATTCTTAGTTACGTGAAAAGGCAATACAAATAAACATCTAATCCTGAACACACAAGTACTTTCAAGATTAACCAACATCCGGAACATTTTCAACAATATTATGAATGAATTTGAAAGAAAATTTATTAACAATTTTTGGCATACGACATGTTTCCATTTTTGGCAAAGTAAATAAAATAAATCTTCCATAAAAATTCTCCGTGCCAAATTTAAACCCCAAGGTTAAGATAAGATCAGATAAAATGAATTTAATGGGCGATACTATGGCTTACGCCCGTCCAAATTAAACCCCAAGGGTTTTAACTTACGACGCGTTATAACGCATCATTCTCGTTTCAAATTTATTTTGTTTAAGGAGTATACAGAACTTAACATTTTCAGATTGCACAATCCAATAGTAAAAATGCTTGGGTATCATATCTAAAGATGGAATTGGATTTTTTTTACACATTAGATCATCTGAATTTATAACATAATAAATATATTCAATCTAAGTTCATCGTTATTATTTAGACTGATGAATTAGGTTTACACGATTTCTACCAAAGAATAAAACATTTTAAAAATATATATATTTACAGGTTATAACTAAAAACCTCAGTCCATCTCGTTTAGCTAAGCTGTTAAAATTTCAAAATTAAAGTTGTTTTCTAACCGGAATTGAAACCAAGCCTAATAATTCTGATCACTCGACCATAATTGTTCTTTTTTAACCTATATTCCAATTGTTTACATACGTAATGACCGTCGTGGAACTGGACAATGCCCTTCTCTCTTTAATGGAAAACGGGCAAAATGTTCGTAGAATTTATCTAATATCTAATCCTGTTCGTTATTAAATAATACATTTAAAAAAAATGACTATGCATTTAGAATGTTTCAAATATCTACTTGCAACAAATGAATTATTATCTGAAATTCGACCCATTCATGCTCATTTCGATCCAATCTTACTCCAGAAAATTTCTGGGGATCCGCTAATTCCCTTGATGCATTCCTTCCACCCCTACTGCATAGCTTTAATATGTGCATTTTTGGTAGAATAGTTTAAGATTTTGCCTACTGTAAGTGGTATTACTGATATGAAGGTGTAAATTGTATTTTTTCGCCTATATCTCCGAAACGGAACAAAATTGCTATCCCAGTGACATGCTTCCTCTGGAGTACTATATCTCAAAGTTTGGCGATTTATTACATTCTACATAAATGCATATACCTTCAAAGCCTCCTTTTACATTTCTTCAAAGGAACTTTTTCCTATGGTCTCATGAGGACTTTTGATTTGTAGAATATTGAACGCTAAATTTTGTTCACCCTATATATATATATA
>JAGDQP010004282.1:75088-86434 GCA_022664845.1 Lepisma saccharinum
ATATATATATATATATATATATATATATATATGTGTGTGTGTGTGTGTGTGTGTATTGATATATATTGATAAACTTTGCATCATATATATCGGTTTGCAAATCATTATCTAAGTTGTACCCAGACAACGTATTTTTACGAGTATTGAGGAGGATCCTTTGCGGAGACTCTCCGCGTAAGAATTTAATTTTGATGGAATTAACGTACGGTAGACAAGCATATGAGTCTTCTCTTAGCTGCATTGCTAATATGATAAATATTTTAAAATATGGGTACAACTTTTAATGTGATATCCTAAATTTTACGTCACTGTTTTTCGAGATACTACGTAATTTGTAACTGTGCCTAGGTAACATTGTATGCCTCTAGCTGCAGAACTATGATTAAAAAAATATTGAAAGCTTTTCTTTTTGTTATCAAGGCATTTGGTTACCATCCTGTATATGTGGTGTCATGACCTGTGATACATAAGGTTCGTCCAGGATATTATTCATCAGACATAATATTTTAAAATTAGTGCAAATTAACTGTAGCTTGATTTATCAGATATGTAGTTATCTCTCAAATAATCACTGACAGTATAATAGCACTTAGGAAAGGTAATATCGAACGTGGAGTAATGCCAAATACATGTATTTAAGACATATTGCAACTTCGCAAGTGCTGTTAACGTCTTCAATTGTTTGCAAATGTAGCACAGCTTTGATTCAAAACCTAAAGTTGACCTGAGCCTTAGATGCCTTAAAATAAAATTCAAATTCAAATTCAGAAGACAAGGTGACAAATGAGTGTTTAGGGGATAAATTATTCTAAATATGTTTATTTGTGTTATTTTCATGTAAGGTAATGTAAACTTAGATTCTTTAATAGCTAACAGCTAGTGAGTTGCACGGGAGATAGTTTTAATGAATATTATAAACAGAAAATATTCTTAATGAAAGATAACTTTAAAGTCAAGCTTTCTTTGTTTACTGAAGTAAGGGGGGACATTCTAGCATTTTATACAGCGTGGTAAATTACTAATAGTGTTTAGCATTCTCCTAAACTGTTCGCCATTCCCCACAACCCTGAAAGTGTTAAAATACCGTTTAAATACTAGTTCTGTGTCACCCCATAGGTATGGGTTACTTCCGATTTCTAATGCTTTAGAAAATTATTTTTATCTCAGCTGGAAATATGTCAGATGCGCCAATTGTATGTTATGTATAGCCAAAACATTGAAGTATAAATACGTTATAAACAACTTACAATGCATATTTAATTTTTCCATAACTGGTATAAATCCTTAAATGTTTAGCATTATACACATTTCCATATCTACTAACGGACTGAATGGCTCAAATGTAATTATGTTATATTATGAATACTCTTCAGATGATTAGGTAGTACATTGTATAATTTGACGCACCAATACTAACCACTAGAATGAATAGTTGCATACTTTTCTCTTTTGAATTTATTTATTTCTCAAATCCGTTTCATTAACATTGATACCTTCCACATCTTTTCACACACAAAAAGATTACAAGTTTGTCACCTTGCATCATTTTTCGTTTCGTGGATTGAACTATGACTTATTGCTAATTTTAATAAGTTATTTTATTATAGAACCTAATACCTTTAACGTCTTGAACATCATTTATTTAGAGATACACTTCTAATAACAATTTTAGTTTTCGATTCGACGTGCTCTTAGGCTATACTTTATTATATAAAAGTAAAGATAAACCTAGTTGCTCAACTAATTTCATTTGACTTACTTTTATTGTACTTTCTAACTTATATCTTAGATTTGTAGATATACTTCCTTTCTTTCGTTTCCTTTATTTTAATAAATCCGGTTTCCATTATTGCCTAGAGATTTCAAATCTTGCAGTAAATCTGTAATTCAACACTATCGTTGAGATACATTTACTTATTTACGCAATTAAATCACCGTGGAAAGCTATTTCACTGGTAGTTCCTGATTTACCCAACCAGCAATAATTTAGTGTGACGAATCGCGTCTAGTTACTTGAGCAATTTCGAGCTGATATACGCGTGTCCGTTTTTGCATCGCACCGCAGTGGAACTTTAACTGTTGAATTTAATCGCATACTTATTGCAAGTTTAGCTTGTGTTGTCGCTGCAGAAGAAGCTGAGTCGGTGGAAGTTCGTCCTTCCGATAGCAATAACGTATGGATGTGAGGAACAAACTGGGTTAGCAGTGTAGCACAGCAAAACACCTCTCATTAAATTGAACAGGGACTGATAAAACTTACATTTAAATGGTTAATGTCACACGGCGAGGGTTCCCGGAAATCTCAATTCTGAATGGCTTTTCACAGGATTAAGTTCCAAGTAAGCATATATATATATATATATATATATATATATATGTGTGTGTGTGTGTGTGTGTGTGTGTGTGTGTGTGTAAGGGGTAGAAAGAGAGAGATATATAAATCTAGGGGAAGATACAGGTATTCAATACGAGTATCTCAGATAAAGCTTTCAAACAACTTTCACTTTAATCTTAAGTTAAAGCTGCAAAATTATTTTCTGTAGAACAAATTTTGATGTAGATTAACCATCATACATACTTTGATTATTTTCTAAAATTCCTTAATTTTCTTTCTCCGCTTTTGTACTAAATATAAAAAAGATTTTGGAAGAGAAAATCAACCTGATCCTATACAATAATAATAATAATAAATTTTATAATTGTTACAAAGCCTGAACTTATGAAGGAAAGGGAAACTAAAGCAGACTCTTAAAATTTAAGAAAGTTTACTGACTACATTTGTCACACAGGGGTTAGTTATCCAGGGTTAATCCCTTCCGCATTTTCGTACCGGACGTAGTGGAAGAAGAAGTCGTTTGCACCCTCTATGCTCATTAAAAGCATTTTTTTGCAAGCGAAAAGGTGCGGAAACGCTCGAAGTTGAGCAACTTCGTTTAAACCTAATGCTTAAAATTTTCGTCGCATTTAATAAAATTATTTCTATGTTTTCCCAGATGTCAAGATTTAAATATCAAACTTCTGAAACTCATTTGCACACCAAAAATTTCTAAGTACGAAAAAAATATGAAATGTAACAACAGTGGAATAAAACACTTGTAACAGTTAACAAATCACAGAACAAAAGGTTTATACGATGAGGAAGGAAGATGATTATTGTAATTAACGCATGTCACATTGCACTAAGGACTTTATTATTTATTATTGCAATTACTATTATTATCTGGTGTGGCATCAATATAACAAGTATGATGAATTATATTTATTCTCCAGCGCTTAAAGTGGATAAGTGTGTGTGTGTGTGTGGTGGCGGCGGGGGGGGGGGGGTAGTATGATCTCTATCTACTCACCATTCTGACCCTCGTGTAACTGAGAAAACATTTTACGAATGATTGCTAGCGTATCTCTCCAGTGTTGATCAGAAAGCAGTGTCCACAAACACTACACCCTGGTGGATGTGATATAGTAATAATAACTAATCGTTACTTTGCATTGTAGGCAACAAAAGTATATCAGTATTAAAATTTCAGTTGCAAGGATACTGTGAAACGGAAAGGAAAGCCTTTACTATATGTTCAGAACATCTTCCGATGTAAAAATCTGATATTGCAAATAAAACTTTAAAACAATATAAGGAACATTAACTTTGCTATTTCATTAGTTCGTTTATAATGTATCTAATATTTCATTTCAAGTTATATTATTTGTTAAATCTTCGCTCAGTAAGCAAAAAGTACACATGAAAGGAACAAAACAGTAACACTGAAGTAGATCAAAATTATTTATATTTTTTTTTCAAAGAAGATATATTCAAGTATTTTCCCAAGCAATTGTATTTTCCAATTTTTTTTTATATCACTTCCTTTTCTGTTAACATAAAAAATCTAACACGATCAGCATATGAAATTCCATTACACAAATATAAGTCTAAATTAATGTTGCATATTCGTTATCTTATAAACATAAACAACTAAGAAACTTCGATCTCAGAAACCTGAAGGCCATCAATAAAATTCAATTGAATAAACAAACAACTAAGATTTGGCACTTTCATACATTAAATGTTAATAATGTCTTTCTAGTGTACCGAGGACATGTTAGAGAAAGGAGTGTGAAGATTGATAGAGTTCGCACCACTGAAGATCCACTTCAGCATTTATTTGCTGAATTATTCTAATGTCGTTTAGTTTTAGGCTTGTCGGTAAACTTAAAATAGTTTAGTGTTTAGCACATGTAAGGACATAACACATTCCGAAGACGCTGTAACCATAGAGTCTAAAACAGTGAAAACGCAAATACTAGTGTCCGTCACTATTACTACTACGCTATATATACACAGAGAGAAACATTTTTCTTGCATTAGCCAATAAGCAAGCGGACAAAGTTTCTATTTTTTCCTATTCTGAAGTACACAAATGTCTGTTCGAGACCCCCAGCAATGCTACAAATCTTATTCTTCGAGTTTACTTGCTTAAGTTAGAATTAACTTTTCTTTTCTCCATTCCTACTAGATATCACTTTCTCACCATAAAAAATCAAAGCCAACGGAACAAACGCATCAAACATGTCCTAGAGAAGGAAACTAGTGAGTAGACTTCAGGTGTTAGCATGATGTAGAAACATTTATTTTCATTATCTATAGATAACTATAGTAGCCCATTGTTTCCTTCGTGTTTTGTAAGTAATGAGAAAAGGTAAAAATTAATCTTTCAGATACAGGAGAATCCAGGATGGATGTAAGAAAGTTTTCAAATCCTTTCTATTATTAGGTAGATTTCGAAGAAAATATACCTATTAAGATCGGTACGATATGAAAGTGTATATATATATATATATATTAACACGCTAGCGACCAAAATTTTGAAGATATTTGAACCAAATTCGTATATGCTGTTTCTAGGCTTAATAGCTCGGTTAAGTTCGTTAATGAGCAAAATCGGTCGCCATCTTGGATCCAAAATAGCCGCCGAACCCATTGTTGTATAGAACCCGCTGGGGCTATTAAAATCAAATTTCGCATATTTGGCATAAAGGTACAACATCACTTTTTGATTATGAAAATGTTACCTAATGAGTTTAAAGACGCCATCTTGGACCCAAAATGGCGGACCTAAAAATCCATTTTCCACACCGTTTGAGCTAGAGATACGAAATTTGGCATAAAGGTGCATTATGACGAGTAGCTTAGGGAAATATCACAACATTTGGGAATAGTCGCCATCTTGGATCCAAAATGACCGCCCAAAATCCGATTTTGCACACCGTTTGAGCTGGATAAATGAAATTTTACTTGAAGTTGTACTGTCACAAGTAGGTCACGAGAAAATAAGAAAACTTTCAAAAAGTCGTCAACTTGGATCCAAAATGGCCGCCCCAAAAACCCAATTTCCAAATCATTGAAGGTAGAGAAACGAAATTTTCAATGAAGGTGTATGACCAAGAGTAGGTTACAATAAATGGGGCAAATCTTCCCTTTGCGGGCGCAGCCAACCGTGGGAGCGTGAAGATGTACTCCGTGGTGGTGTAGTGCTGCAGGGAGATTTTGGTTAAGATAAAGGAGGCGCATCCTCTCAAAAGCACTGAAGTTGGGGGGCGAGCCCAGGCTCCCAGCGAAACTTCGAAATCTACCTCAGCCTGTATGCCTACCGAAAGGGATTTTTTACTTACCATGTATATAAAGTATGTTCAACATCATTCAAGATCTGCTTTGCTTCAAATTGCTTCAAATTTATATTTTGGTACCTAAATATTCTAATGGAATTATAGTTTTATTTATAGATTTTATTCAATTTCGATTATGGATTGTTGTTTTAGCAACATAACCCACCGCTCTCCGATAAGCTCGGGTGCCAACGAACCCATGATTCTGCGAGAACTTAAGGCGACACGTAGAGTTATACTTACAAAATCATTTAACTAACATAAGCATCAGGATATCTCAGAGCTGTTACAAAACAATCTTGAATATTGGTATATGTAAAAATCGTTGAACGAAATAAAAAACCTATTCTTCAATAAACCATGTGGCGTTTATTCACAGGAAGGCCACGGACCAACTGGCGGTAGGGGATACGTGGGCCAATCACAAGCTCTCTCTGCAAGGCCTGCATTGCATTGCAAAATGATCACGCTGTAGTTTGTTTCAAGATTTCAACCAAGGGTAGACATACACTGAGATTTTCCTCTGTAGAAAAATGAAACGTAAACACGCAAATCGTAAGGATTTCTATACTGTAAGAATATTTCTTCTTCTACTACTTCTAGTACTACTATACTACTGCTATTACAACTACTATACTAATACTGATTTCTAGGACTGATTATTGAGATGTTTCCAGTGTTTTCCATCAGTGATCCCGGTAAATGTCGGATACGTACCGTGAAATAAATGCAGTGCCACTATCTTCTTTACTTGTCCAACGGGCAGTATGACAGTTATTAAAAGAACAGGATTGGCTACGAGATTTCGTAGAAAGCATAAGTGAAAATTGAACATCTGTAACAAGTGTAATCATTTGCTACGTGACTGGGAATTTACTCTTCTTGTTATGAATACATGCTCAGTGGCTTCATATGTTTATAGGATATGATAATCGCAATTGGAACTACTTATGATATTCCCAGTATTATCCTAATATCAACTATAGCAGAAAATATCACGAAAGAGATGTCACTGCCGTAGGAATCTACGATAAAGAATGTACACATACATAAAGTACCTTCAAGACAATATATGAGAAAATTCACTGAAATAGGGAGCACCGAGAGGGCATTCACTATTCCGGAATCTTACTCAACCTTGAAGTAGTTATCTAATGTTAAAGAAACGCACTACCTTTCATAACAATAGAAGGTACATTTGGAATGATTTAACGCGGGTACACACCCGTCCGGCCGATTATATAATATTTTACAAATTACAGCAAGTATACACATTTCTGCTCACCACAATAAGTACATACGTCCTTTAACTTTTCTTTTTCCTCATAACAACACTAAATAAATTCTTATAAGTTAATTAACACCAATATATCGCTGTTTTTGATGAACAAAAATTAAAAAATTTACTGTATGTGGTACATATGAAGAGTACATGAGACGTCTATATTTCTCCCGTGCGCCTAGTCAGCATGCGTAGTAATTTTTTTAATTAAAAGGCAATAATTCCACTTAGGTAGTATAAGATATAATTGTGAGCTACATTGTTATATATGGCGCTCGAACAAGTTAACACTGGACAAACGAAGACGTTGAGAGATACTTGAGTACACAAAAAATAAACACATATATACATGGAAAATAACAAAATTTGCAGGGTTATAGAAGAGAAGAGAAAACACACACGTTATTGTATATCCATGATAGTTCCACTTTACAGTCGCTAAGTCTGATGTATAAATTTTCCAAGACAATCAGGCAATTAAGCTTTTATATCAGAAGGTATGTTCCTTAACGTCATACCGATCCAATATTGTTTAACATCTTGAGAAGGTTGCCATAATTCATATGTTTCTTCCAATCGAGCTCCTGTTAACAAGCCAGTAGAAGTGTTAAGATGTACTACCTTACTACTAAGCTTGTGTATGCGTAAGTAGGGATCTAAATAGAGTGCGAACATTTACTTTGTTAGTCTACTTTCGCATCACTAAGAGGATGATTTCGGATAAATACCAAATCGTCTACTTTAATTTCCTTATCACGTTGATCCACTTCCATACTTCGTCGAATGCGTTTCACAGCGGCCTTGGTTTCTTCAGAAAATGATGAACAGATTTTCATTTCACTCACTTAGACTCCACTCATCGTCATTTCCCTTTAGATCCTAATTACTGATAAATAACGGGAGTAAGACTTTTCATTAAGACGAATTTGAACGGGAGTCATTTGCAACAAATCGGAAACAGAGTAGTTTATCAAGAGGACAAAATCGGTTAGGTGATTAGACCATTTGGAATTTTGGTGACTGCGCTACAAACGCCATAATCTATTGAGTTCCCCATGAAACTTCTGCTCAAGATTGGATTCGGGATAGTATGGGTGACATGGTACAATTTAACACCTCGATGTTCGATGGCTTTCATGAAGTGAAACAGGGACCGCTATGGCATAACTATGCTTCAAGTACTCCTAACTGTAAAAAATACATGTCCATGCACTTCATGACAGTTGTAGCTGTAGCATTGCGGATCTTGTAAGCTACAAGATATCTATAAAAGACATCAATGGAGGTTCAAGCGTAAGCGTGTCCTTCCGGTCGAGTTGGTAACTTTCCTATCATGTCAACCGCTACAATTTCTCGTACTCCTTTAACTTCGACTGAGCTCAATCTCCTTGATGTTGGATACGTATCCGGTTTGGGTCGTTGACACATGACACAGTCTTTGATGTAATTACGAAAATCGGATTACTTGGTGTTCCAAAATAATTCTCTAGGATCATCGTGTGAACATTAGCGTAGCCAAAATTGTCATTTTCTTCTTGGTGATTTCAGAGTACTGTTCTAATCATTGATTTCGGTACCACGATCCTCCAGTGTCGAGGATTATGGAGCTCTGTTTTCATAAGAATTCTTTCTTCTATCTTATAATAGTTCTTAATATTTTTACATTTTCTCACAGCTTTTTCTCCTTTCTTGAAGATATTCATGTATTTGGATATATCTTCATCCTGTTATTGTAACTTCTGAAGGTCATTTTTAAAATGTTGTATGTCACCTGGACTCCCTCTGAAATTTCGGAATATTACAACCTGGGATTCTCCACCATAATTCTACACAAGGCGTCATGATTACTAAGTGATGGTTCTATAATTCTATTTTCCAGTCCCGTCTGCTCCCTCACCTGATTACAATAGCACATAGGAATCGAGTATGACTGTTTCACTATGAATTCGTCAGTGTCAACAGCAATGTTATACTGGAACACATTACATTTTCCTTGTGACGGGGAAAACATAACGGTGTTTAATAAGCAAATCAGCTAGATTACCTTTGCCTTCGGCCTATGTACCTGTTTGACTCACCTTGTCGTGGATGTTATATTTGTTAGCAACTGCTCAAGTCCAAATTCTGTTATCCCGAGAATTCATAGTTTGATTTAGCGCTTTGACAGGTATCGCACCGAACATTCTCAACTTCTGGCAAATATGTCTCATTCATAAGATCGTCCTTGCCTGCCAGAGAGATCATAATGGGATAGAACTGATGATTTCTTCCTTGGCCACCACCAGATCTGGTACATGTTCTTGCGTTATCATCCAACTCCCGATTCCATTGACTTAATGTTCCTTTCAAGAAGACGAACTCGTATCTACACTCCACAGATCGAACAGATGGATAAACATAAAGACATGTTCGTGGTGACACATTAATTACATGTTGAAATATTGTACGTTTTCCAGGCAATTGAGGGATTACATTCAACCGTTAAATACTTAATTAAGGTTTCAATATTTGCCTCCTTTCTACCCGTTGGAATGCTAAATGTTTTTCCGGAAATATTTTTGTACATCTTGGCTTCTTTAAAACTGAGGGTGATACCATACTGTTTCATAAAATCTCGTCCGACCAAGAGAGAGTGATTCAGTCCTTTAATCACGTAAAACTAACCATACTATTTTCTATTGGCGACCGTTAAAGGCAATACTGTTTCACCAAGCACGTTCGTTTTCCTAGTCCCTGTATAATCCACTAGAATGACGTCCATAACAAGCTTGAACACAGGGTATGGCACAATTAATGTAATTTTCTTCCTAATTTCTCATGAACAAAGAGACACATTGTTTCCGCTGTCGAAGAGTGCCTCCCCTGTGACATTGAGTACTAGGATCTGCGTTCTACTAATGCCCAGGGATAAGGTCCCACCTTCATTTCTTAAAGCTTACGACGTGTTGTCTTCTTTAATCTTTTGTCACCTTTGTATTCCCTAAGTTGAAGCGACAGAAATTGAATCGGCAGTTTGAAGAAGGCAATAAAATCCTAAAATGTGAAAATCTACTTTATGCCGGATTTGATATCTGGAAGGGATGGCGCATCTATACAATACACAAAAAAACATGTGTAAAACCTTCAAAAATAGGTGCGAATTTGAGATGGGCAAAACTAGCGTAACAGCTATTTTTCACTGCTTCATGGGTTAAATTGCTATGACTGCTACAATCGATGAAAAACAGCAGTTACTAGCTTAGCTGCTATTTTTCTCCGAAGCTTGTTAATGGTAAAACACATTGTTTCCTGTTTTCTAAACAAACAGAACTGCTGGGAGAACGGAACAAAATGGCAGAGACTTGTCTGCAGAGAGGACAACCATGATGTGTGAACACTACGTAATTAATAGCGTCTGTTATTCGTGTACGGAATTGATATAAAGAGCTCTCACAAAGCAGTGATTGGTAGTTGGCTACTTGGAGTAATGGATAAGGCGTCGGAATTGTAATACAGTGGTCCCGGGTTCGATACCAGTTCATCGCAAGTTCTTATTTTTAAAATGGTTTATATTTTATTTATATTTTAAATAAGTTATTTGAAATGTTATTGTGTAATTTGTTTTATAACTTTATTTGCATTTAACGTTTCTTGTAATATTTTCCGTTTATTCTGATTCTGTAGTCCAACTCAGATTTAATAAAATGGTAAAAAAAAATGGGTAAGGCATTGGACTTGGGATTCAGTGGTCTCTTGTTCGGTACTCCTTCACCTAAAGTTTTTTTAAGAGAAACTCCTTTTTATTTTGTAGTTTCGAAGGAAAGCTCTGTCTTGGTCTTGCTATTAGACTTTTTTCTTCCTTTGAGGCAGTGAAAAGTACGCACATTAAATAGTTTATAAAATTCACATAATTTAGAAAAAAAATGAACCAGTAATTTGAAGAAGTGAACAAATGCTAAAAAATCGAAATTAGTTTTTAATTAAAAACTCACCTCAAGTTATACCCACTTATCATAAGGTAGAAGAAAAGAACGATAGCTAGTTATAGAATGATTCATCTCTCCTTGGAAATACTAGTCAGTTTAAAGAAGGGAAAAACTATTTTCGAAGATTCAGTCTGACTCAAACACGATTAAGTCGCATGTGCAATAAAAGAGAACACCATACCTGACTTTACCAAACTTCTACGTTCCCTTGGTCACTAATTGTATTAAATTTCCTAATGCTTTTATATAATAATAAATCACAGCCATATTGAATCCACTACTGGATGAGGCCTCTCCCTGAAGGGAGGAGTTGGTCTACTGCTCCCACGCTGACCAAACGGGTTGGGAGAGGAGAGCCGAAGCTCTCACTGTGATCGCCACTGTCTTTTATTCACTGCAGCTCCCCAGTTGTCCTCACGATGCTGGGTCAACACCGAAATT
>JAGDQP010004283.1:1206-11576 GCA_022664845.1 Lepisma saccharinum
TATATATTAACACGCTAGCTGCCATAATTTTGAAGATACTTGAACCAAATTTTTATATGTTGTTTCTAGGCTTAATAGCTCGGTTAAGTTCGTTAATGACCAAAATCGGTCGCTATCTTGGATCCAAAATGGCCGCCAAACCCATTGTTGTATAGAATACACAGCCTAAACCGCTGGGGCTATTGAAATCAAATATGGCATAAAGGTACAACATCACTTTTGATTACGAAAATGTTACCTAATGAGTTCAAAGACGCCATCTTGGATCCAAAATGGCGGAAGTAAGAAATCTATTTTCCATATCGTTTGAGCTAGAGATACGAAATTTGGCATAAAGGTGCATTATCACAAGTAGTTTAGGGAAATATTACAACATTTGGGAAAAGTCGCCATCTTGGATCCAAAATGACCGCCCAAAATCCCGTTTTGCACACTATTTGAGCTGGATAAATGAAATTTTACTTGAAGTTGTACCATCACAAGTAGGTCACGACAATATAAGAAAACGTACAAAAAGTCGTCAACTTGGATCCAAAATGACCGCCCCAAAAAACCAATTTCCAAATCATTGAATTTAGAGAAACGAAATTTTCTTTGAAGGTGTATGACCAAGAGTAGGTTACAATAAATGGGGTAAACCTTCCTTTTGGGGGCGCAGGCCCCCGTGGGAGGGTGCAGATGGATACGATGGTGGTGTAGTGCTGCAGTGAGATTTTGGTTAAGATAAAGGAGGTGCATCCTCTCAAAAGCACTGAAGTTGAGGGACGAACCACCTACGGGGAGCAGCGCTCCAAGCAAAACAGCGAGTATAAATATATACGTCTTGTGGGGTATCGTTGAACAGCTCTTGATTAATAATCTACAAATCAATAAATAGTTCCTCGATAGCTCTCATATAAGGCGAGATTTGAATTGTTGAAAATAAAATAAAACTTCGAGATCTACCTCAGCCTGTAGGGCTACCGAAAGGGATTTTATTTATCATACTACCATTCATTCATTCATTTATTCATTCATTCATTCATACATACATACATACAGTACATCAATGCTGACAATTGTACTTATACTTTTTTTTGCATACATAGCATACATACAAACTAGATATTTTATTTATTTATTTATGTCCCAATGGGAATTTTAATACAAACAGCTAGCTGGGGTCACTATTTTGAAAAGTGCGTTTTTTTTAAAGTGATTATTTTGTACTGTGATTTGTTGAGTTAAGTGATTGCATTGAATTTTGATTTGTTAGTTAAAAGACTATTTACGATTAAGCGACTATTTTGAAACTAAGTATTTAGGATATTAATGTTTGAATTGTGAATTATTGTCTTTTTTTCTGATTATTTAGGTGCATTTGGGTAGAATGCATGAAGAGAAAGTCTGTGTTTATAATGGTTGTGAAGCGGATACGTGCCTAGTCCTGTGACGAGTTCGTTTCCTGCTGTGTTCAAATTTTCGTAAAAGCATAGCGTTTAGAACTACACGCTATGGTAAAAGGTTACTGTTACATCTTTTATATGACTAAGAATAGTATTTGTATTAAGTCTATGGTGAAGATCTTTCATCCGTATGTACCGCGGACATTTAGTAATTAATTTAAATACTAGATTTTAGAAGATTTGTATTTTCTTCATATGGGTACTCACGGCGAATGACCATGCTGGCGCGATGTAGGTAATTGTTGGTTTTATAAGCATTTTATAGAGGGTAATCCTGCTTTGAAGGTTCAATTGCTCTGACACAAGGTCACTCTTCAGTTGTACGAGTTGTAGGGTGCTATATTTGCGTCGCGTCTAATGTTCAAAATAGAACAGCAACTGCAACTTTCATTCTTACAGATCAACCCCAAAAGAGCGGAAGATTCAACCTTAAAATATGAGCTAAGGGAACTTCAAATCGAGTAAAGCATCGGATCTGGTCCTTTTTACATTTTACATAGATCAATACATGAGCTCAACTTCCATTTATCAAGTTACTGATATAATAACATGAAACACAAATTCACTCCGATTAACCTACTTCACTTCCAACTCCTTCATTCCTTTATTGTATCAGTTGTCGTAAAATATCATATTTCTTATAATAATATAATCATTTATCCTTTTTTTATTAACCTTTAATATTGTATACTCTCATACACTTCCAAGGAAAAAATATTATCTCTATAACAAAGTACTACATCGACGTAATTCATAAAACACTTAAATATAGTTCCACCATCTTCTATACTAAGCACACTCAACCCTGAACCAACCTAACAGAAGACAACTCCTTTTATATCAGAGAACTTAACAACTCGAAGTTGGATAAATTCTTCTGTTAGAGCACGAAATCACAACCTTTTACTTAAATAAAATTACAGTGAAAAATAGTCGATTTAATAAAATTAACATCAAAGAATATTTGAACTTATAAATAAAAATCCTACGAAATTACTTAAATTTTCTGTTGCTTTAATAAAACTCTTGAGCAACCAAAATCCATCTCTTAACGGGGTCTTCTACTTCTGTTGCAGCTAGAAAGTTTACTGTTGTTGCTTATGGACAGAAAATTGATACCAAATATCTTCATTTTCTAAGGAACTGGATATCTTTAATAGAAAAGAAAAGCTTTGGAGCATTCTTCAGAAGTTTATGAACGGGTTGAAATACTTAGAACGTACATTTGTTTCCTAGTTTTTCAGAAATAAATTATTAAAAAATAAATAAAATTATTTTGTTTTCTCTAATTTACAATATGACTAACTTTGCAACCAATTACGCTAGAAAGATCAACTTTTTTTGTTTTATACCTTGTGAAGAAACGATTCTAATAATTTTAATTGCAAAAATACAAATTTTGTTTAAGATCTTAGAAATTCTTACAATAAATATATGCATCTTTTATACATTATTTAGATGTTTTCTTAACATCAAAAGGTTAGATTAATTTCATTAGATTTGTTTCAATACTTTAATATAAGATTGATAGTAATTCTTCAACGATTAATTCATTTCTTCGAACAGTTCATTAAAGCAAAATTCTTATTTATTAATAAATTACATTATGTCATTCAACAGAAGAATGATTTAAGAAAAAACTAATTTGATAAGTAAAATCTAATTTTCTTATTACATAATTTAATTTTCAAATACAAATTCAATTCAATTAACAGTTAGATTCAAATCGAAAATATCCTTCTTATTTTCTAACAATTCTTTTAATATTTATTACATTTTGGCTTGTGCCCCAAGTTTAAAAGATGAAAAACTTTTCTAAGATTCGAAATCACAAAAGCTTTAAAATTTCGAAGGCAAAAATTATCATAAGCATACATCTTACTTTAGGTTAGCTACTTAGAAATTGCTTTTAAAAAAATCAAAATTATTAAGTTAGTTCCCTAACATAACAAAATTTCACCTAACTAAAATTAATAGACCAAATATGAGTGAGCAGTGGGAAAGAGAATATGGATTTAAGTAAAGAATTAATTTAACATTATAAAATTGAATATTTCATAAATGAATAAATCATACATTCTTATTTAACACCGTTTAACGTAACTTCACAATAACCATCCTTGCAGACGCCTTCCTTCAATTTTCATTAGTTGTCTTACCTTCAGTTAAAGAAATCTCATATTTCTTATAAATTAATCATTCCCTCGTCTCTGGTAGGTGGAAAAATCTTGGAGAAAGTCTTCATAACGCGAAAATACTATTCTACAATGAAAAAAAACCACTGAAAAGTAAAATCACCCTAAGACGCACACGGACTATCACGCACAATATACCATAGCTAAGTTTTAGGAGGAAGAAAACTCTATATATCATCTCCATGGTTATGTATAAATAAAAAAAGAAAAGGAAGAAAATCTCAAGAACTATTTTGTTTAGGAAAAGTTTGAAATTAGCTCGAATGATAAACAAATAAAAGCATTCGAAAATATCGACAGTTAAGTTAATGACTTTGTACTTTCCTCGAGTACTATGATTAAATAAAATAAAAATAATTTTCGCCCTAAACATGAAAATAAACAAACAGGGCAAGAACGTTGCTAAGTGAAATTAACGAATAAGGAAGCTTAGATTAATATCCCTTTTTAATTGGTTGTTAACCTTTTTTTAAAAAAGGTACTTAAATCAATAAATTATTAGTACGCAATTTCTTAAAAAAAATACGGGTAAACTACAGGGATTATGTAGCAGCAAAATAAGCCTACTACAGAGTCTAGCACTTGCGTTTGCGATTTGTGTTTTAATATGTCTAGAAAGAGTAACTTACGGCCGAGGAGTATTCCAAGATATCTTACTTCCTGTTTGAATGGGATGTTAGTATTATTGAGCTTAATGTTAGGAAGCAGGGTTGGACGTTTTTTTTTCTTTGTGAATATAACGGTATCACATTTAGTGACGTCAACTTTAATTTTCCATTTGGTGAACCAGTCTTGGAGTAGCTCCATGTGGCGTTGTATGTATATTGTTGTTTGCTTCTGTTACGTCGAGGAGGCATATAAGACAGTGTCATCAGCATACAGGGCTATGTTTGCATCTTGATGTTTTGGAGTATTGTTAACATATATTGAGAAGAGAAACGGGCCTAGGAGAGATCCTTGAGGACCCCCTGCTCTGATCTGCCTGATTAAAGATTTCTTGTCTTCCACTTGTACAAAAAAGGATCTGTTTTTAAGGTAACTGTTTAAGAGCCATATGAATGAGTCTGGGAATCTGTATTGGATAAGCTTGTGCATTAGCCCACTAAGCCAGACTCTGTCGAAAGCCTTCTCGATATCAAGGAGCACGGCCCCTGTAGAGCGATTTTATTAAAATTATGTTTCATATTCCGCGACCCGAACTAACTGCTGCGATGTGCTATGTTTGGAGCGAAATCCGAATTGTTCATTTCGTAATAGTGAGATTTCTGACATGAAATTCTGGAACCTGCTCAGAATGACTCTTTCTGTTATTTTACCTAACGAATTTAACAGACTGACTGGCCTGTAATTTTGTGGCATTTTTTATCCTTATTGGGCTTCGGAATGTTGATAACCTTTGCAAGTTTCCAACATTGCGGGAAGTAAAACAATTTGAAAATATTTATTTATTATATTTATTAACATCATTATAACCTCATCCGGGAAGCGTTTTAAAACAATGTCCTGTCTGGTCTGGCCGATTTTAGTGTTTTTAATTGTCTAATAATTTTTAAAAGTTCTTTCTTGTTAACTGAGAACGATCTGGATGTGGGAACCTGATTCAGAGTCTCCTGCACTTTTTCAGTGACTGAAGCTTCATAAACTCGATCTGAAATGTCTTCATTTGGTTGGAAGGAAGTTTCCAACGAGTCAGTAAATACTTTTGCTTTCTCTTCAGGAGTGTACACCAGTCCTTTGTTACTCTGAAGGACAAAGGTAGGTGTATCTTTTCGTCCCACCTGTCGCGGTGAAACGTTGTGATCTTTTCATTAATTAGTTTTTGTAGATGGTTAATATGCTGTTTTAAGTTCCTATTTCTGGTACGTATGAGTGACTTGCGCAGTCGGTTGCGGAATGAAATTAATTCTAAAATGTCTGGAGGAAGTTCATGTGCTGTTTCACGCGTTCTGAAGTAAGGAACAGAGGCTTTGACGGATTTTTGGATTGCTGAGGTCAGAGACATGGCTGCATTCTCAAGATCATCTGTTGTCTCTATTGGGACTTGGGTTGGTAATCTGTAGATAATTTAATTATGAAACTTGCTGTTGATAAAGACTTCTATGTACTTTCTCGTATACCTAGTCCCCTTAAATGAGATTCAATCGGGTCACGGTTGGGTGAATCAAGTGCAGTTAAGTCACTGATTGGGTTAGGTCAGACGCATTCGGGTTGAAAGTCTTTAGTCATGGGTCGGATTAAATCTACTCATTCACGATCCACGACTGATCCGTTTGGCGTTGAATTCGACCCAGTGTGTTCAAAGCACTAGTGGCAATGATACACGACGGTATCGTGCAATTTCAGGCTTGCAGAATATCTTTCGCTGTGGCTAAAAAAAAATCTAGAGCTTAATCTGAACGCCTCAATATCCCTGAGGAAACCATACAGCTCGTGCAGTCCTTGCTTCATGTTTACAGACACCGAACAACACTCCAATTGACAATTGAAGTTGGGATATTGTCGTCGAATTCTGCAGGATGCTGTCTGTTAATTAGGTATTTTGCACATAGGCTGAACCATTACAATTTTCAAACGAAAAGTATTGGCCCATCGCCTATCATGAATTTGAAATGATACTATTTATTACATTTCTGATTGCATTGGTGGATTAAGATATTAAATTAAAATAAGTATTTTAACCAAGATTGCAAGCCAGTAGGACGTTCTACATCTTTATGATTAAGGGCAGTGACCGGTACAGACCTTTCAACGACCCTTCACATGACCGATATTTAATTCGAATCAGAACACGAAGGAAATTTATAGAATAGCAACCTGTAAGCTATAGAATCTTCGGATTCCGAAGTTACATAATCAGATTCTTCATTGAAAACTAAAATTTGTCAGCAGGTCTATGCGTCTTCAGTCGTCCCCTTCACGGCTTTTCTTCAGATGACATCAAAGTCAATTACAGTTAATTGTTTTTGTAACCTCTACAATAGAAGCGGTAAAATCTGAAGTTTGGGTCTTCCGAATCGTCAGACACCTTTCCCTCTCTGTTATGCATCCCTCATCGTTATGCTCAGTTCATTCTAGGTACGCTCGCGCCTTAGTTTATTCGCGTAAAAGCGACAGTATATTTATTTTTCATAGTTGGTAATCAATAAGTCTAAATGTTGCCTTTAGTTTTCACTCAATGCAGTCACAGTTATTAAATGCGAGATCAGCTTCACGTATAGTCAGATCCTACGTCAGCAAAAACAGTAACCGAAACACAAATACAGTAGAGTAGAGATACCTTCAATGATGGTGAAGCATGCTGCCAGAGTAAAACCTGTGTATTTGGCTTGGTAATTGCATAGGCTACAACCTATTTTGTTGGAATGGAGGAAATTGGTAACGTATTACGCCCCAATGAACAGATATTGCAGGTAAATCTGGAACTAAATCAAAGGCAAGAAAGGTCCATCTAAAACATTTAGGGTCAGTTCTACAATCGACAGCTAAACTTCTAGTCAGCGCTAAGTTGATGTCTGATTTTGACCAATGAGACGCAATAGCGCTGACTAGAAGTTTAGAGGTCTATTGTAGAATTGACCCTTAGTATAATATAAAATGTATTCATAAGTGATTTGCATATAAATATTTGTCTTCACGAAATAAGAAACATAGCAATTTGAAGGTGGAACGAAGTCCATTTACGCTCTTTGTAATTTTCTTCTCGATTTATTCAAAAGAAGTTGATTGCACTTTAAAAAAAACTAGTGCCTTTGCTTTTTTTTCTCACCGAATTCTTTTGATTTCAGAACTGAAGAAAGGATGAAATATTGGCTTGCTGAATTGTGCGTTTGTTTACATTCTTTTAACAGAAAAACGTTTCCATTCTCCATAGAAGAAGATACAGAAAGAAAAGTGAAAGACCCTGAAAGGTAGGAGACGCCATTGTTAAGTAGCTACCAGGAAACCAACAGCATCTTTTCGTTCAACCCTTTTCCTTTTTCGTTCACTAGCTTTTTGGAAGTTTCCAAAAATGAGAACGAACAAACGGTGAAAAAAAAAGAGGTTGGGAGTTACTGTAACAGACCAAAAGAAAGGTTAAAAAACGGGCTTTTGTTTTTATTGTTTAACTTACGACTAAAAGAATACGGAGGGGGAAAAATTGCGTTTATTTTCTTCCCTTGTCTGTGAAAGTCTTAGACATCAGTTTTCCATTTATTTTGAAAAAAAGGAGAAAAAAATTCTTTTTCGAAATTTCCAACAAAGACATCGAAGCACAGGACATAGCAATTGGTGGAGAAGTTAACAAAGGGGAGAACGGAAGCTCGCTTTCTTTCTCTCTCTCTCTCTCTCTCTCTCTCTCTCTCTCTCTCTCATTCCATTTCTGGAACGTTTCTGGCCCCTGCCCTTCTCAATCAGATCCTTCCTCAGCATTACTTCTCTTCTTCACATTTTGCATGTAGCATCGAATACATTTTACGTGGAACAGAGGGTTGCAGTGTTTGAGTAGGGAATTGGCTATAACACAATTTTGTTTTACAAGTAAACACGAAATATATGTATTGCTATTTCTACTTATATTGATGCCATAATACCTTGTTGAATTTTGTGTTAGCAGTCAATCTTACACTTCTCACTTTCTGCCTAATTTTCTTTAATTTCGATCACTATAAATTTAATTTCATATGATTGAAGCACTTCCTATTTTTTAACTATCATTCATATTTTAAATATACTTTCATTATTTTATATGGAGATTAAATGCCATTTGGTATTCATTGAACGTGTTGGATGCCATTTGGAATTCACTGAATGCATTGAATACCATTTGGAATAGTAAAGCCCATTAAATATCGCTTAAAATACGTTCAATGGAGCATAATTTGTTATACGTTCAACACATTGAGTGTTATTTTGGAATATATTGCATACACTGAATGCGAAATGCTACAAATCTTTACAAGCGTAATTTAAAATCTGGGGAGAGTCGTGTCGGCGCTGCTTAAAGTTGAACTTCTGGTGCAGTATCAGTTGTCGTTTGCAGTATCAGTTCAAGGACACAAAACATGTTGGTAATATGCTGTGTTGTTTCCTAAACGAGCTATATTGGAAGATATCATCATCATCATCATCATATTCAGCCGTTTTCTATCCACTGCTGGATGAAGGCCTCCCCCTTTTCTTTCCACATATCTCGGTCTGCTGATATCCTCATCCATGTAGCTCCTGAAAAACGCTTCATTTCATCTACCCATCTTACATTTGGACGTCGTCTCGGTCGTTTCTTTTCTCTAGGAATCCACTGTAGTACATTTGTCGTCCACCTTCCATCTGTTCGTCTAGCTATGTGACCGGCCCATCTCCACTTCATCTTCTTCGCACTCTTGATTACATCCTCTACCTTTGTTTGTGCGCGAATCCATTCATTTCTCTTCCTGTCCCTCCTGGTTATTCCTAGCATGCACCTTTCCATTGCTCTTTGTGTGACTCTCAATCTTTGAGTCGTTTGCGCATTCAATGTCCAAGTTTCGCACCCGTACATCATTACAGGTAAGACACATTGATTATAAACTTTACGCTTCAGACACATTGGAAGTTTGCTTTTGAAAATAAAGTGTAGTCTTCCAAAAGAACTCCACGCCATTTTACATCTTCTATTTATTTCATCAGTCAACTTTGCATTCGATGTTTTAAGCTGGCCTAGGTAAACATACTCATCAACTATGCCTATTGTCTCTCCGTTAATCTTCACTTCCTTCTTTGCAGCATGTTGGTTGTACATTACTTTTGTTTTACTTAAGTTCATTTTAAGGCCGATTTTCGAACTCTCGTTACTCAGTTCTTCCATTCTGGTTTGTAGTTCTTCTGCACTTGAAGCAAACAGGACTATATCATCAGCGAACCGTAAATGATGAAGATATTCGCCATTAATTTTAATTCCAACTTCATCCCAGTTTAAATTCTGGAACACTCTCTCCAGGACCGCACAAAACAGTTTCGGAGAAATTGAATCTCCTTGCCTTACCCCTTTTCCAACTTTAAATTTTTCACTGTCTTGATGCAGCCTAATGACAGAAGTGGCAGTCGAGTAAATGTTTCGCAGTAACTTGATGTATGCACTTTCGATGCCTTGATGTTCAAGTGATTTAAGTACTGCTGACAAGGAGACCGAATCGAAAGCCTTTTCAAAATCTATGAATCCCAAACATAATGGAAGTTCATATTCATTAGTCCTTTCCATAACTTCATTCAATGTTTGTATGTGGTCCATTGTGCTAAATCCACGACGAAATCCGGCTTGTTCCCTTCCCTGATTAAAATCCAAGTCTCGTTCAATACGATTCAAAATAACTTTGGTGAACATTTTGTATAGGACTGACAGTAAACTAATTGGTCTGTAGTTTTCTACGCGTTCTTTGTCCCCTTTCTTGTACAACAAAATGATAACGGCATTGTTCCAACTTCTGGGTATTTCTCTCTTCCTCAAGCACATCGAGAATAATTTAGCAACTTCCTCTTTCATCTTTTCACCTCCCCATTTAAACATCTCTGCTGTGAGTCCATCTTCTCCTGGTGATTTTCCGTTCTTCATCCCTCGAAGTACTTTATCCACTTCTTCTTTCATTACGTCTGGGACATCAACATCAATTTCTTCTGAATCTTCATTTCCTAGCTCTTCCTCGGAGTAGTACAATTCTGTGTAGAAATTTTGAAATATGTTTATAATTTCTTCCTTATTTCGTGTTACGGTCCC
>JAGDQP010004283.1:11676-43863 GCA_022664845.1 Lepisma saccharinum
TTAGTTCTATGTACTCAATCCTCTTTATGCAATTTTCCTCTTCTTTCATTTCCCTTCTTTTCTTCATCAAGAGCTTAGTTTCTTCTGAGATTTTGCTCTCTTTTTTCTTTCTGGTACCTGCTATCTCCTTGGCTGTTTTTCTTATTATCTCAGTCAATATTTTATTTCTGCTATCGATGTCTTCTTCATCCTCTAACTCTTCCAAGGCGCTGAATCTGTTGCTTAGTTCTATCTCGAATGTCTGTCTGTGTTTTCCAAGATTTTCCATATCTAAAACTGACGGTTTTCCTCTGATAAGCTTCTTTCTCTCTAGTCTAGTATTTAGTTTCAGCTTACATCTCACCATCCTATGATCACTCGAGATTTTGAAACTGTTTATAGAAGCAAACAATCAGGCTTTTCTGAAGCTTATTTATGCTATTCTTGCATGAGCTAAAAAAAAGAAAATATGCCTTTGAAAGTTGCGGACAACTCAGCTTCGGTATTTGTATATATATTGCCAATTAATTGAAAGAAGCAGTACGTAGAACATATACTTCAGTAAGATTTATATGTTATATGAACATATATTAACGGTTGATATCACCTTCTCTGTTCTTCAGCAACTTTTAGATGCAATTTGGTATAGAGTCCAATATTTTTGCTCAGTCAGGGATAACAAATGGGTTCTTGTACGGTACGTACTCCTGCGTAAGCTTATCCATTGATGTATTGTGCAGTCTATCTGAATCCAAAACACCTCGTGTCAAAAACAAAGCCAAGTTTCCAAGCAGTACAAAGAAGAGAGATGTTTCAGCATGATGAAGTTTTGATATATAAAATTGGCCAAGTTCTTTCCGAAGTAGAACTTGGGAACTTCTCATATTGATTCTCAAGTTCTCATATCGATTCAGCTAAGTTTTATGAAACAAATGAAATTTTCTTATACTGCTTACATGTCTGGAATTGTTTCAAGAACTCGGCCAACTGGTCTGGAATTAAATCGAACAGTACAGTGTTTAAGTAGGTGTCAGTAGAGTTACCAGAGAGTTGCCCAAGCTCTTGAAACAACCCCAGTCATTTAAGCAGTATAAGAAAATTTAATTTGTTTCATAAAACTTAGCTAAATCAATATGAGAACTACTTGGGAAAGAACTTGGCCAATTTTATATATCAAAACTTCCATATGCTGAAACATCTCTCTATTTTGTACTGCTTGGGAACTTGGCTTTGTTTTTGACACGGAGTGTTTTGGATTCAGATATCCCATACTATATATCGAATCACTTTATTTTAAGGGATACTTTTGGGGAGTTGATGGGGTTTATTGGTATGTTAGCGATTTTGACTTCTTCTTTCAAAACAGATCTCGCTGAGACGATTTCGATGATATGTAACATTCCTTATGATCGAGCATTTAACTTAAGGGATAGTTTACAGGGGTTGGTGGAGCTGTTGTCCCCACTAGAAGTCGAACCCCAAAATTAGAACTTTTCAGAATATGCACAAGTAGCCGGTCCGCATTATTGCAAAATTTTGTTTTTCTAGCTTTTATTAGAGATCATGCTCAAGATTTATGTCGAAGAATAAAATTTAAGAAGCTCTTGTGCCCCTCCGCCCTAGAGGTCATATGTATAGTTTTTGACTCTTCTGGAAATGAATAAGTTGCTCCTCAATGTTTAAAAAAACGCTTTAATAGCTAATCAAAAAGATGGCAGAACAGTTATATTTGCTATACAACTGGAAGTGCTGCTGTGTCCCTCGTAAGGGGTCACACCCCAGAATTTATTGAGGTTTACAAATTACCCCCTAAGCATGTGTAAAATTTTATATTTCTAGCTAGTCGGGAACATGTCAGAACATTGATGTTGATTTTACAATATGAGGGGCTATACGAGGGGACATCGCTCGTCGTCGGGTGCGCTGCCGCATACAGCAATCACTAACTTTCTCTCTTACTAAAGTCCGAACTTGTTCACTTCCCTGGGTCTATACGAACGAATTACTTCCATCATTAAAGTGTTTCTTGGTTTAATATCTGTATTACAGCACCCATGTGTAGAGTTTCTTACATTGCTACCTTCAAATGTTGGTTTGTAAGGCTCATCTGACTCTGTGACCTACGGCTACAATCCATCTTCGTTTTTACCTCTAATATTATCCTTCCTACAGTCTGTATTTTGATTAGTGCAATGCTTTACTTTGGATCTCTAAAAGGTTTAAGCACTTGAAACAAGATGCTATTCCAGTAAAATGAAAAGTTGTCTCTGTTTCAGCTGATTTTCAAAAAGATATACTCATTTCATCTACAGACTTGTCTAGTGAAAGAAGAAGAATGGTGGAGGGTAAATTTCGCCCATCCCATGCTTGGAATTACTAGTATATTAAGCGGAGGTTTAAGATAGATCCCTTCGTCATATACCTGTAAGAAATGCTGCGAAATACTCTTAATTCCTCGAAGGAATAAGCCAATCCATTTTCAAATTATGAATCTGACTTTTGTTGCTCGAGAAATTTCTTATGTTGTGTATATGGTTACGTGCGGCCTTAAAAGAGTTCTAACTTCGACCTCGTAAATATCAGCGGATGACGTCCCAGACAAATCTCTCTTCTGGGAGCACTACTTCTCTGGATTTGGCTCAGAGAAAGAATAAGAACTCATATATCCTCTGAATGACACAAGAGAATAATGTTAATCAATAAATATCCAGCTTACAATGCCTATCGAGCGCCAGCCAAATCTACTACAAACTTTATATTCAAATTGCTCCCAGCTCCCGACTGATCACAATCCGCACGACACTTCACAAGAATACCTAACGGGAGCCAGATACCTGCCTCGCAGATACATAAATTACGGTTCGGCTGCGGCTAAGTAGGATACGAACTTAACAGAGCTGTAAATAACATAAATCAAACAATGCTGCTCAAATTTGAATTAACGTGCTTTAAAAAGGTGAGGTTTTAGGATCAAGCTCTTATTGTGAATGATACACAAGTTATTCTGAGAGAGATTAATAGTATTTATTTCTGAAATCCTTGCTTGCTCTAATTTTTTCTGATCAAATTCATATAACGAAGATTCTCCGGTGCTCCAATAAATCGTGTCTTTAAGCCCACCCAAAGACCCATACCGACTCCCCCCAACCATGTGTAGAGCGGTAATAGCTCTACCAGGATAATCGACTATCCAAGAGTCAATAGTAGACTCTTGGCCAAATTTGAGAACAGCAATAGTTCTCAGACTTTCCTCTAAAAGAGAGCCAGTAATGAGCTCACTTCGCTTACCTATGAATTTAAAGTATGGTGCTTTGATCAAATCTGTCTGCTCCCCTTCGGCCTGGTCTCGAACCTGGACTTACTTCGTTGAACACACAGCTATGAGCAGAGCACTCACAAAATTATTTCAAATGTCCAATCTGACAGCTTCCCTAGCTATTCCTATCTTATATAAAAAAAAAACACAACTAATTCTTTACATCAATTTCTCAAAGCAAACTCAACCTTGTTCGTAATATGCGTCTAAGTAATTAGTTGGTCCTCTAATATCCTCTCAAGCTCCTACATGAGGGATGGATTGGAGTGAAATCTACTGAATTTAACTTATACCCAAGCAAAATCATCGATTCGGAAAGAATCGACTTTACCAAAGGACTCAGGGACACGAGAGGCAGCAGTAGCCTCCCTTTCTAAATTCTCCCAAATTAAATTCCCAACCTTAAAAGTAAAAGAAATCATCAGAGAGAACGATCATTAGAATTGTAGAGAAGTTCCCCTTGCGCGAACAGATTCATATCTCGTTCCGTTTCACCTACTTTCGGGGGGGGGGGGGGGTTTTTCTTGGAGTGTAAGTTACTAAATTTAAAAATTATTCCCCAGCAACGTCGTCGATCGGTAAGAATCGACTTTAGCAAAGGACTCAGGGACACTAGAGGCAGCAGTAGCCTCCTTTCTAATAGTCTCAATTTTAATTCCCCTCAAATTAAAATCTGGCAGAATCCCGGGACGGTCGCGGCAGCAAAACTATGCATGTCCCAACAAATAATACACATATTATTGAATTCCCGTTTTCGCATCAAATCAGAATCCGGAGATCGCGAAAGAATTAATACCGAATTGTACGGGAATCAAACCCAGAGCCAGTGAGTCCCTCCAAAAAACTTAGCAGTAATGTTCATACTATACCTCATACTGCATGTTCGCCGTATTCTCAATCTCCGAGAATTTCCATCACGGCAGCTCACTGGTCTCGAGCAACAGCCCCTCATGTTGCTCGTCCGAAGACAAAATTTACTCTGGGAATCGCGATCTCCCCCACATCGGATTTAAAGCTTATATATGTTCCCTGACGCACACAGCCCACTGACCATGCTGGCTACCAAAGGAGAGGAAACGAAGGTAGCTCAGCCAACAACAAAAAACAGCGCAAAAAAAATTGCTATTCACTCCCTCAGACCCCTTTTTGTACCATGAAAAAATAAAGAAAGAATACAAAGAATCTGGCCGAGGAAAAATCCGCTGGCTCCCTGCTCTTTTCGACTTTCTCCTGGTTCAGCTGAAAGATACTTTGAGAAGTACATACAAATATTTTAAACAATTACAAAAACTGAGTACATAAGAATTTTAATATAGAATAACAAAATATTAATATGATTAAACACCTAATATGTCCCGGCCGGGCTTTCTTCTAAAATACCATTTACCTTATTAGCATATATGCATAACAATATAATTAGTAATATATTACAAGTTAAATGAATTACTACAGTACATATAATTTATTTACACATTTGTTGATGGGAATAGGGAGTTGTGGTACACAGTGCCACAACACTTTTCGCAGTTTTCCTTTAGCCATTATCGCAGTGAAAACTGCTAGCAAATGATAGTGGATTAGCCTTACCAACGACACTGGGATTCATGACAACCATGATCACGATAAAACGATGAAGTATATGACAATTAAGAGCATAGAGCGCTCATGATCATTATGAGTATGGTCAAACGCTGGGGTTCTTGGCAATCTTGAGCACGATGAAACGCTGTAGTTCATGACAGTCATTAGTACGATGAAGTGCTGGGGCTATTGGCAATCACGAGCACGATGAAACGCTGAAGTTAATGACAATCATTAGGACGATGAAGTGCTGGGGTTAGTGGCAATCACGAGCACGATGAAACGCTGGCGTTCATGACAATCATTAGTACGATGAAGTGCTGGGGTTAGTGGAAATCACGAGCACGATGAAGTGCTGGGGTTCATGGTAATCACGAGCACGATAATTTTTATCACAATAATCAATCTAGCTAGTCACTACACAGTCGTGCTCATTAGATAACGAGGGCTTACCGATTATTTTGCATATTTGGCACAATTTTCGTAATATTGGACGCTCTATATATACACATTCAATGCATTGAATTGAATTTGAAATCTATAAATTTGAGTTAGCAACTTAAACTATAGTGATCCCATTCTTATGTTAGAAGTTGGCTAGTCCGCTCCGAACATGTGATGTCAAGTGTGTAAATTTAAACTCAGACTCTTCGGAGTCCGACGATTTTATTTCTTATGTGTCACGTTCGTTCCTCCAGATAGTAAAGATACTGGAACATGTCATCAATGACAACAAGGTTCGTATCATTGTGACAGAAACTTTGGAGCAGAAGAAGGCAAAGAACGGATGTTTGAGGAAAGCAATAAAACGTAGCTGCAAGGGAGAACAAAATGTTTGTTTTCCTGGTGAGACAATGGCTGCTCCTGAAAAAAGGTTTGAAATGACAGAAGTTCTCGCAAATATCGAAATGACAAGACGTCAAATCCAATTGCATTCCATCTTATCACTCTCTTTTGTTCCTCCTTTGAAAATTACTCCTTTAGAATTTGTAGTAGTAGTGGTGGTGGTCGTTTTCATGGCGTTACGTTGAAAGTGAGAAATATATCAAATATATGTGAAGATAGATTAAATCATCCTTTGGATTCAATCGAACAATTGTAACGTTGATTTCTTGTAGAGAACAAAACAATGCTTGATTATCACTACCTAGTACAACAGGGTGATTCAGCGGTAGCCATGATGGCTTTCCGCCTTTCGAAGACACGAGTCGATTGCCCTCACTGAGATTTTCCCAGGTCCCCTTCCTCTCAGTTCATATGTCAAAAACAAACGATACTTTCGGTTATAGGTGGGAACTCTATCATCCCTTGCCTTTCCAATTCGTAACGATGACGTATTTCGATAAATACTCGTTCGGAGAAACTAGTGGCCAAGACCGTAGTCTAAGTTCTACTGTGGAATTTGTCCGGTAAAAATGTACAAAAACTCTGGTCAATATTAGTCAGAATACACAGCAAGAGGACCAGAAGCTACATAAACCCTTTTGCATATGCTCCTTAAGTGTTAAGTTTCATTTGAGTGATTGATTTTCATCCGGTCTAGAGTGCGAATTCCGCTGCATACATGTGTGACAAAAAATAAGTTAATAGATTTCGATATGAGTTTGTAATTTCATTTTTAGTTTTGTTAAAGCAATAGCATACTTTTGACTTCGTCTACTAGTGAGTATATAAAATTTATTACAGTCTATGAAATACCGTGTTAAAACTTGTGTCGTGTTCGGAATCTAACCTGCTAAAGTAACTTTGTGTTGATGGAATTAGTTGTAGTTAGTATGTAAATATATATATTAAGCTTAGGCACTGGCATGTGATGAGGTAGTTAAGTCAGAGTTTCATTCTCAAAGGGCTATGGCAAGTAAGTATAATTTTACACACATTAAAAACTTATTTTCTGGTAATGTTTGTTCCAATTAAATGCTACGTCGATATACGTACTAACCAATCATGTTCTTTCTTAAATAATGACAAGCATAGATGTAATTTCATTATTTTTTAAAATGAAAATTAGAAGTAAAGTAAGAAACTCTTGTCAAAAATTTCATTATTATTCCTTTGTGTACCTTGCGGCATTGACAGTCTGGATTGGAGAAAAATAACTCAAATAACACCTGACTTATTTGACCATGGGATTTACACTATGTCATCAGCGCAATTGATACTATGGGGTTAGCACGACACTAACAATTAAAGACCTGCATTGAAAAACATTCCAAGTCCACCTGAGTATCTTTTTCAGGAGGAACGAAAAATAGAGTCTTCGTATGTTAGTTATTATATTCAGTGGAAATTATTTTTTTTATTAAAAAAGGGTTTCTGTGGTGGGATTAGGATGTAATATTTATGCAAGTAGATAGCCCTTGGAACATAGATACCGAGGAACAAAAAAAAATGCAAACACCTAAAAAGTGGACTTGGGATGTTTTTAAAAATTCAGGTCTTCAATAAGACCATGGGATTTGAATCTACTAATTTCAACAGGCATGGTACACTACTAACCTTAAGATGCTTCCAAACTTTAAAAACATAAACTTTTAATAGAAATTTGAAAGTGGTGATGAATCCAGCCCTGCCCAAAATTGTCTCGAAAGACAACAAATTCGTAAGGTTTTGTTACCCAGTACGTTAAGGTAAAACAAGTCCTGGAAAAACAAAAATAATATTTTTTTTGTCTCTTCTAAATAAAGCCGTGCCCTCAGGATTACAAATTCCCACGAGTGAAAGAATCTGAATTCAACACTGTTTGAAAGTATTTCATTAACCTTGAGTGATATTTATCACATAGGCATTAGTAATTAGGTCTAAATAAAGACAAAACACCTTTACAGTATTTACGAAATAAGAAACATCTTTATTTATATTTGTTAACCTAAATAGTTTAGGATTGGATGTTCCATGTTTAAAAACAGTGTCCAGACTTCAAGTAAATTTACATCTATGACACACATGGCTTGTGTCATTTTGTATTTAAATTATGTAAATAAAAGTAACTAGATAATGTGCATTATCTAAATGTCAAGAAGTTCTGGTAATGCTTGTGAATTAATTGTTTTTTCTTTCATATGCTAATCCCCCCCCCCCTTGGCCAAGGGTAATATCTAATGCCTATATGTTCTATTGATATTTATATGTAATGTTTATTACCTATGTAAATTGTTTGATGGTTCCTATATTATATATTTAAACCCTCTAGAACAGTGGTATTCAACCGGGGGTACGCGAACCCCCAGGGGTACGCGAATATGTTATTGGGGGTACGTAACCTTACCTAATATTTCATAAATGATCAAAGCTGCAGGAAAATATTTATTTCCATTTCCATTTTCGTATTTTTGACAAGGCATTACTGTCAGTGTGGTAACGTAGCCTTAGGAAACAAAAGGTTCTCAATGATCAGGGGGACGAATATTTCCTTCTTAGAATAAAAGTGCTCTGCCTGACGGTACAGGACAGGAATGTCACCATTACATGCAGCTGTGTACCCTGCTGCTGCAGGTAGCAGCAAGACGTTATTTTGGGGACCCTGGCCATAGGTGTTGACCTTGCATCGAGAGGGAGGGGAGGTACAAAACAATCTTCCCCAAAACTTCCACATTCTGGGATCCTGATTCTTGAACAGTACAGTACGGCGAGTTTCGTTGTTCGTGCGCTTTCTTCCGAATCCTCGAGTAGAGATGCAGATGCTCCGCTTTCTTCTTGTTACTTCGGCGAATGTCCGGTAACCTGTTTAACTTCAGTGGTGTGGTCGCGTTGATAAGTACGTTTTTTAATCTTTGAGAAGTAAGAAACGTCGAACAATTTGTAATCATTCAAGTTTCTTCTCTCTAATTTGGAATTTTCCTCGGTGCAGCATGGATAAGTTTATCGTAACAGGGAAACGTAAAATCAACGAAGAAAGTGCCAATGGTCATAGTGTTCAAGAAAATGTAACATCATCATATTGTTTCATCATATTGTGTTAGTGCGGGTAGTATGAAACCACATGCGAGCAAGTGCAAAAATCCGAAAATCGGGCAAAATATAAAATGTAGGTATTACAGTGATTCGTACATAAAATACGGGTTTGTTTCAAATATGGGCGATCCACTTCTTCTCCTACACTCGTTGCAATCAAACTTTATCAAACAGCTCGATGAAACCATCTTTACTCAACCGACACTTTGTAACGAATCATAGCGAGTATAAGGACAAGTCAGTTGAGTTTTTCAAACGCAAAGCAGAAAATGATAAATCTTCCAACATAGTACATAATTTTACGCAATCATCGAAAGTGGCATTGGAGACATCGTATGAGTTAGAATTACTAGCTGATAAAAACAAATCCCCTTGTAATGCTGTAGAATCTCTTATTGACCCTGGTGCTTTCATTATAGCAGAAAAAATGCTAGATATAAAATCTCCTGCGATAATAAAATTCATTCCGGGTTCAAACAAGTGTAGGTCGTAGAATTGCTGATGTGACACAGGATGTTGTGGCGCAAATTGTAGAAAGCATTAAAATAGACAGGAGATTTGCAATTCGAATTGATGAATGTATAGATGTTTCTGACGAAGCCGAGTTACTTATATACGTTCGGTATTTTGATGTTTGGAAAGGTGCTATTGTTGATGAAATTCTCGGTTTTAAACAAGTGCCAGAACATACAAGGGGAGATGATATTTTTAAAATTCTTAACAATTTCATAACAGTAGAATTAGGTTTGGAGTAGGAATGGTATGTCAGTTTATCCACTGATGGGGCTGCTTCAATGACAGGCCATAAAAGCGGTCTTGTTTCTCGTATTCGCAAAAAGAATGCTAATGTAACCTGTCAACATTGCATTATACACAGAGAAAATTTGGTTGCGAAAATAATAATTCCACATTTAAAGGAAACGCTGAACGTTGTAGTGAAATGATAAGTCGCGTGCATTGAACTCTCGTATTTTTAAGAAAATGTCCGAGAAGATTAGATCCACACGGGCTCAACTACTGTTGCACACCGAGGTGAGATGGCTGTCACGAGGACGTGCATTGACTCGCCTTTTTGAACTGACAAACGAAGTTAAGTGTTTTCTTTCCAAATGGAAATCCCCTTTAATTACATATTTTGAAGATTAGGGGTGGATTTTGCAGCTTGCTTTCTTGGCAGATATTTTCAACAAATTTAATGATCTCAGTTTTCAGTTGCAAAGCTTTGACAGCAATATTTTCAAAGCGCGTGATAAGGTAAAATGATTTTATCGAAAACTTTTATTTGGAGCTGAATGTGCTAATAAAGGAAATATCGAGTTTTCCAAACTGTTTTTGAACTTTCGAAACAAAATGGTTTATTGTTACTGAGGGGTTTTGGAGAAAATAAAATGCCACCTACAAAATCTCAGTGTACAGTTTCTGAAATAGTTTTCTGAAATTGAACGAGAAGATAAGACACAAGACTGGATAACAAATTCTTTTAACACTACCGCCTTTAGTAACTATAATCTTCTCGTTCATTACCGCCTTTAGTAACTATAATCTCCTCGTCTCCCTGCAATATCAAAGCAGTCTGCTGGAAATATCCGCTTCGAAAGCTTCTCAATTTCAGACTTTTGGATTTTTGCCCCGAAAGAATAGGATTAAATTAGTGACAGTGCCATTTCACAACTTCTGCCATTCCCGTCAACTTATTTGTGTGAGCAGGGCTTCTTTGCATTGACGTCAATAAAAACGAAGCACCGAAATCGCTTGAATTCGGAATCAGCTTTGATTCTGGAAACTCACGAAGATTCGACCAAGAATTGAGGAGTCTGCGTGCAGTAAACCAGTCATGTCATTCATAGGTTAGTTCTAAACATAATTACATTAAGTTTCTTTCCATTGGTAGAATTTTAAGATTGTCTTTTTCTAGGGTCATGATTTGCCCCCTTTCTTTAACCAACGGAACATGTTTATTTAATAAATTACTTTATGTTTAATTTATCTTAATCAACTTTAGGGGTACATGCTGAATTGAAAACGTACCTAGGGGTACGCGAGAAAAAAGGGTTGAAGACCACTGCTCTAGAAGAGCTGCACAAGGAAAACTTCTCAGAAATAGCAACAGAAAAGAACATTGAAATTTGAAAATAAAGAAAGAGGCGAAATGATTGTTTGTTTGTACTGTACTTTGCTTATTTTCAGCTGAGGCCTACTCACCTTAAGAGAGAAGCAGACGGGAAAGGCTGTGTTCCATACAAGGGGCGCTTCGGATCGTTATTGAGCAACTTTGTCGTATTATAGTTTGCGATTTCTGAGCTCGTCTCTAGTTGTTTGTTTCGATCCAATTATCAATCATTTGTTTTGAAGTTTGCGAGGGAATTTGATTAATAGCAATTTTTCACTAGTTCGTCAGAGATAGAAAGAAGTCAGTCTAGATAAAGTCACGAGCTTAGCCTAAATGATTGCTGTCATAATTTAAATGTTCGATATTTACCATAATTGTTTTCACACCTTACCTCTGTCTAAACCTGGAATAGCCATCCTTCATCCTCTTCCCCCAGTCGCAGCCCTTGGCCGGCTTTTTAGCCTGCACGGTTAGTACGACGAGAAGAAAACCCTATCCTTTGTTGCAAGGTTAGCGTACAGAGTACTTAGCCGGTGTGGATTACCAAAATAAGAATAAAGAAAAGTTTGTTGTCCGGATGCGCCACTCTTTCCCGCGGAAAGAGAAATTAAAATAAAGTAAAAAAAAAAGCTTTTAAACACTTAACGTACATAAAGGAATCGGCCAGACAAATTACCTTGCGACAAATCGAGAGAACGTTAGACGTCCCCGGTCTGTAACGGCCTAATTTAAACCCTATCAACAGGTCGGCTGTACTTCAAAGAAAACTCAGCCTTGCGCTTTGATGCACTGGTCGCTGTCATGGAACCCAATGAATCTTAATATTTACATATAAAATGAGAGGTTGGCTCTAACAAAATGCATCAATGAAAAAAAAACATGAAACGTCTTCCCGCGTAGAGCAAGGATAGATTCAGACACTCGGGTACGGGAATTCGACACATATATAAAATACACTTTGAAAATCTGTCGTAGAGACAGTGAAATACCAGTTCGCTTTGCCCGCTGTCGTAGAGACAGAAATAATTCGGTAAATCAAAGCTTGCTTTTAATTAGTTACGAGCTGTGACCTTTTATAGAAACACACAGACTTTGCAATGCAACCGCTGTTGCAACCTCTCTGATGAGGTGAGAATTAATTCAAAACGTACTGCGGAAAGCGTAGAGTATTTCCTTGCCCTTTAATACGGCCACATTTCAAATCCCTAACCTTATCAACAGTTAGAAAACAGAGTATCTCGGTACTCTGAATTCTCATGGAAAGCAAGAAAAAATGCATATTAACAATAAAATGATACAGTGATGGCTAATTTGATAGTTTGAAAAAAAAGAAGAGAGAATTGCTCTCTCAAACGAAAAGATAAAAATTAAAGCCCCTGGCAGGAACTATAGGTCTTACCAAGACGATCATTGCTGCTGCTGCTGGCGAGAATGAGCGCGGTATGTCTAACGAGGATGAACAGTGGTCAGTCGGCACGGGCTGTTGACTTATATAGGAAAAGATCACCCAAGCCAAAAACAATGGCTGCTTACGCAAGTGGCTCAGAGTATTTTAAAAGGGAGCTCTGATTGGAGGAAAAGCTACATACAATTATCTTACACTAATTAGATTCATTATTACTCTAAATATTATTGATCTGGCGAGATCTTACCTATAACATACACAAAATTATTCATAAATTTATATAACAATACAATATAAAAATTAAAACAAATACAGAGATGATCAAGCATACAAAGTAACAGGGAAGTGTAACGAGCCTGTTGCACCTTTCTACGTGAAAGTGTGATTGATGCATTCGAAAGGTCGAAGTCATTAATAACTATTAATCTGAGAACAAGTTAGCATAAAAAGAGTTCCTAGAAGCTACCTTTGATTAGTCTGAGAAATCTGTAAAAGTGGCTACGCTCCTGATTCGGGTTCGAGTTCGAGTTACGTCGTTACGTAAACAGCCTAGCACCTCTTACATCGAAGTCAGCCTGAAGACATATTTTGTATTATAATTAATATATTCATATTTGTTAAATGAAGCGCTGTTGTTTCCTTTCTGAAGAATTGCCTAAGATGCAAATCTACTGTTGAGATATTAATACATGGAATTATTAATTAGGTTTGCATATTAATTTACATGAGGCAAATTAAGGGCGATTAGTGGTAGATATTGAAGGAGCAAAGGTAATCAAGCAATAGTAAATTAAAGATTGCGCTTCAACTAAGGATAAGGTATCTTGATCAATAAATTCTAATCCGTCATTTCAATATAAACACAATATGTTGAAGTTCTTTAATTGATATTGAATTTATTTTTGATCTTTCGACATCACAGGCTCAGAGCTGGGCACGGTGAGGAAGCAGATATTATAATGTAGTCGGTGTCATCTCGGTATTTACCTGGTATGACTGATTGAAAACCATGGGATCAGGTTGGGCGGCACCTGGGTATGTTCTTCAATGTTTCCTTTGGATGATTGTACTTGAAGTCTCCATATGGTTCAGTTATCCAATTTTGCACTGTAGTACACATAGGAAAAGAAAAACTCGAAGATTCTCTGACTGACATGGAATTCGGGCAACTAGATTGCTTATCGGGTGAGATATCACATTTCACACAAATCAATTAATGGAAAGATTAAAGAAGTGTTGTCGTATTGAAAAATATTCACTGTAATAGAAATACTCTTATTTGTTTGTTTGTTTAATTTATATGAAAGAAGTGTAAAGCCTCCGAGAGTATAAAGCGTCCCACACACTTTGTGTAATATAGAGATTTGTGCCGAAGTTTATGTTGGGAAGTTGCAATTTAGCATGCAACAGTGCCACTTACATATTTTAAAATGGAATAGGGCTGTTGCATGCTACGACTCCTGCTGAGCTGCAAGATTCAACATTTGTAAGAGACTTTAAGACAGTCATAAATTTGAGGGATGACGTTCCTAACGTTATAATGAGAGAGAAGTGGAAAGATAGTTGTTAGGGTCCAAAGTTCCATCCCGGTATTCGTTTGATTAGTCGACGAAAAAGCGTGAGGAATTCTGTCAGAAAAGATATGACGAGAGGAGGGTTGGAACCCGGACCGCTCCTCCGGTAGGAATCCAAGAATCAAGGATGTTTACCAAGAAGACACATCGCCATGTCGAGTATCATTTGCTCAAGAACAACAATCACGAATAATTTCATAGTATAAACGTTAGGTCGTTCACCATGACAACGTCTTCAAGTACTTATAGTGAAAATAGAGTGAATTATTTAAATGGAAAAAGCAAAGAAAACGGAAAGGACCTGCCAACTATCAAATCAGCATATTAAACACGGACTTATAAACCGAGGTCGCAGAACGAAAATCTTAAATAACTTTCTTTCTACAGCTTTAGGCAGAGGTGTTATACTGTGTAACAGGCTGGCAGACAGAAAGACAGATGGACAATGTGAATTCAAAGAAGTATTTTTTTTTTCTTGGACCAGGGGAAAAGGTCCACTATGAAGTCAAGGTGGAACTTTAACGTCAACAGAAATAATTTTAAAATTACGAATATTATAAAATCCCCTTTAATTTGAATAAAATTGAGTTTTGTTTGCTCATCCCCTGTTTGCATGGATAAAACAATTAATGCTTATAGCATTAATATCAGTATATTTGTTCATGTATCACTGTGCACACATAGGGAGGGGTTAAGTGCCATGGTTGTATGTTTCTATGACGCTATTATAAAGAGGCAAAAAGAGAAGAACATTTATTAATTAATAATTGATAAAAGCTCATCATTTCATTAAAATTCCTGCATGTGATTGGTGGGAACACCTCATCACAATGATGGGTCATCATTATTTAGGGGAAGAGGGAGGAAAAATTACCCGTTCACATGGTTAAACTAAAAAGGCAATAAATGGGCTATTATTTTCAGAATGTCCAGTCGATAATATGGTAATATGAACATTGATTGGGGCGTGGGGGTGGGAAATGAACAGAAGAATGAGAGAACTAACCTTTACGAGGATAATAATCACAGGTGAGTTTTAAATATGTGATATCATTACAATATTCATACGCCAAATTGGGAAATAATATTATTGCATCTGTTATATTACCAGCGAACTTCAATCTTGTCATTTGTTAGCACTTAATGATAAAACAGGATCATTAATCTGGAAAGCAAAAGTAGTGTCTTTTATCTAGCTCCTGTGGTGTAATATTTACGGTCACAGAATTCGGACCAGCACAGGGACGCTAAGCAGGTTCGGTATCTGCTGCCGGCTACAGATACAAACTATTTCCATGATTTCCCAAAGTTCTTCAGGAATTTTCTAGTATGGTAACCAGACAAAGATCATGTCTCCTGTTTCGTATTTTCTGATTCCGGAAATATTGTACTAATATATGAAAATGGTCTCGTATCCGCGTAAAGAACAAAGAACAATATTAATTGATCGAAGTCACAACAACAGGACCAGTCAAGATTGGGTTACCGGTTCGATTGAGTCAAGATTTAATCATCGGGCCACAGAGTCAGTCTGGTAAGTTTGGTCAAGACAAGGTCACCGAGTCAGTAGAGTCATCCGGAACCACAGTGGGTCAAATTTCAGACCGGGTCAGGCAGAGGTCCCCAGAAGTGATTCGATTTCAGCTCTGGTAGATGGTATTACCAATATGTCCATCACTCACTGACGTAATTATTTATATTCGCCAAATAAGAAGAAGAATGTACAAGTCCAATAGTATTAGTTACCTTTTCATTATATCTGGCTCATGACTGCATCATTTTAGATCTGTAAGAAATATTTTCTTCACAGAGGGTTTTCAAATACGCTGCGCATGTTTTACCATGCATCTGTAACAGAAATTAATAAGTAACGTAATCGTAGATTTCACTGTATGTTAATCTCTCTTACATTTAACGACTAAGACAAGTTGTTTTTGGAGCATCTCCATTACTTTATATCGTGGTCGTTCTGGCAGAATTGACTCCAAATTTCTTTGTTTTCAGTTATAGACATTAATCATTAAGGAAAAGATGCTTTCAGTTCCTTATGTGGGAGATAATGGCAGTATCACTTAGTTCTGGCAGCCTGTAAAACATCCATTTCTCAATAATTAATTACTATAACTTAACAGAACGAAATTTGGAGTTAATGACTTCTGCCAAGAACGACTACATCAAAGTAAATAATAATATAAACTTTCTTCCTTAGCTCCAGTAATTTCTAATGATGCAAGAAACTTCTTTTGTTGAATATGTAAATTGTGCGGTCATTTCACTAAATTATGTTGGTTTCAATTCCTGAGGACGAAATATCATATTTTAAGTACTTCTTGTGTAAATCCTGTTTACTTGAGAAACAAAACTTTCTAGGCAATCAGCGGCAAGTAAATACAGTAGTAAAAGTGAAAGAGGAGGATCAAAGTTTGCCAGCATGGTGATCACATCCGCCACGTAATATGAATGACATAAGCATTGAGATCAAATGTCCTACACTTAAGAGTATCAAACGATATGTTGAAAAGTAGTACACTGGACACGTGCTTGATTTCTTTCATACCATGTCGATGCCCATAGCGACGGTGACTTTAGAGAATGTTTGTGTCCACAATACTCCGTAGTTACGATTACGGTCTCTTTACGAATGTTCGTGTCTGAAGATCACTGTATATATCTTCAAAGATCTGACTCTTAAGAAAGAAATACATGCTGAGTTATATCCTGCACAGACAGAAAGATGAACTAATATATGAAAATACTAGATGAAAAAAAAGCAAGAGGGTCTTTTTGTATTTCATAGGCTGCTATTCTTCACATGATATTCAATACAAGAAGAAGAGTGAATGTTACACACACATCTGTCCAACTTCACGTTTGGTACAATTCTATATTTTTGGATATAAGAAAAAAAAATCCAGAAAGGGAATAATATGAAAAGGAACTCAGACTTGCATACTGAAATGGTAGCAAGAGGGAGAGATTGGAAGAAAAGGAAACTGAATTGAAAGCAACTGTAAGAGGGAGGAAAAATCAAAGATACTTTTGTATGCATCTGTGCATATCTCAGTGCCTATGCTGTTGAAAGGCGAACAAAAATATCATGAGTGAATGGATGTAGGAGGGGAAAAATGAAGGAGTTGTTTTTTTAAAAAGGGGAATATTTTAGAGGAAAAGGGAAATAAAATTCTGAAAGAAAAGCCGCAAAGAATAGGAAAAAAATCATTCATAGCCAATACAGTGCATTATTGATATCCTTATTTGACAATGAAATCCACGTTGATAGATGGAGAATGGAAAAAGGAAGCAAGAAAATTTAAAAATCTATAAAAATCAAAATGGAAATATATCAGCAGTTGGCGGATGAATGTGGAAGTTTTGTATGGCTCTGTACATATACTATCTACCAAAAAGTAATTGGTGGAGCTTCCTTTCGCGTTTCGTTAGAAGGTTCTTTCTAACAACTTCAGCCCACGGCCAAATTACCATTATTTTTCTTCAACGACATCAACAAGATTTCAAAGTCCAATAGGCCTTGCGTGACTGGATACGCTATATGATTCCATCTAATCTCTTCCAGAACGTTGTTGCTGTACGCGTAGAAGTAGCACGCATCGTTGGGATGCAGGAAAGGGATCTTTATCTCGACATCTCTCGTCATCTACCTCAGAAATTCCTCGATCAGCTCCGTCATGACTCTCTAGATCGACTCTGTTGCCACCATACTCAACTCCTTATTTAGCATCATCAGGTTGTTTATCGTCGATCTGCCCAATGATTTATAGTTCCCTTGATAGCTCACTTGGTTTGTCCATTTTTAACATCAAACCGATTATTCTCTCTGTAGAAAAATTTTGGAAAAGCTTCAGGATCTGCTTTGCCTTTCTGGAAACAAATTAACTGTATTTCCAACGTAAAAGTTCCGTGACCATTCATGTACTGCTGTCAACATTGTGGGAGATCCTTGATTCCCTTAATAAAGAACGAAGTCGGCTGCTATTGTAACTTCTACAGAACATCTGACTGGAATTGCTTCCCTCCCAGCTGTTCCTTAAGGGGTTCAAAACAAATGATAATCATTGGGGGCTAAGTCTGAAGCGTACGGAACAACACACCAGTGCAAGCTGGCCAGCATTCTAAGTTCTAACAGTAAAATGATCAGAATGCGGGCAGGAATTATCTTGAAGCACCGTGACATGTTTCGACAAGACTCCATTTCTTTTCTTGCGAATAGCATCCTGGATCAATGTGGACTAATAGTTGGCGTTAACTGTGCCCTCTTTCGACGAAAAATGCACGTCGTTCACTTATTTCATGTCCCAGAAGACAGTTACCGGCCAACGGCTACTTCTCGACTTTTACCAAACTGTTCACGTCATTCGTACACTCGTGCCCATGACAGCATTTGATCCCCATACTGTGCTTTCAATCTTTGCAACATTTCAGCTGGCTTCAGCTTTTCCTTTACCATGAATTGGATATTTCACCACTGTTCCAAAGCAACGGACAAAATAATTTCCACCATGTTTATTTATATCCTGCGCATGCGCCATGTGCATGATAGCGGCCACGTGATACTCACAAAGCACCTTGGTAGATCCACCGGCAGTTTCATCATGCACCAATTATTCCTTACTTACTTACGCCAAAAAGTCCTGGTGAATCTTGAACTACCCTTGATTTAATTTTTTTTAAATAAAAGAAAAGAAGAAGTACCTATACTGATATGGGTGTAGATCAGAATGGCCATCTATGATATTTTCTGCAACATAATAGTATTGTAATATTATAATAAAGCTGTTTGCACCGTATTCCAGGATATGAATTTCATACGTTGGTACCCCATAAATTCAGAAGGGTGCCGTTTTGATTTTGGTGTTGGCCGTGTTGTTGAATCCGCCTCATCACCAGCAATAACATAGCATTACAATAACATGCTTTTCTTATAAGGATTTTACACGCGTCTGACAATACAGAAACGGGGATTGTATTCTGGTACGTGTGCAAAATTTAATTTGGGAGAAAGAAATTTATTTAACGCCTTTAGACAACTCTGGTTCAGGCCGAATGAATGATAATGGGAGAATTAGTGGAATGAAGAAAGAGAGAGGAAACGGGAGAACCCCGAGAAAAATCCACGCACACGGTGTTTGTCCACGACAAAGCCCACAAGGCATGAGCAGGGATCGAACCGAAGAATGGGTTTTATCCTATTAATTCAACATTCTTTATGCATTTAACTTTTGAAATGCATATGAGTTTAATTTTACATATTTTTTTTCTTCAGAGGAACCAAAACTTTTTTTTTTTGTTTAGCTGGAATAGTAATAATACCTGCAATAGGAATACTTTTACGAGTTTTGGTCCCTGAAAAGTCACTTGATACAATGCTTGGCATCACTGAAGTCATATTATTTTCAAAGTGTATACTGTAATATTATCTTTTATCAGTTCAGCGCATCAAATCGACTCCAGACTTATCCTGCAGCGCCATGAGAGGGAGAAAGATAAACTAGGTTGGACTGCGCAAAGCAAGCAGGAAAACTTACTAGCATAGAAAATCCTTGTTAGTTTCTCGGAGCATGCAGTATATTCCATTTGGCTTAATCTGGGTCTTTCTCCTTGTGAGGCTTATCCTTGCATGTAGTCCGACTTCGTCGATTAATATAAGCCAACGGTGCTGCTGTTTCGCGGCTGCTTGTGTGAGGGGTTTGTGGTCACCGTCAAGTGAACACGCAGATGAAACTCTCAATTTGCGGCATTTCTGGTCAGATTGCATGGTAGAAAGCAACGGCCTCAGGGCTAAAGTTTAGAGGAAGCTTATAAATAATGCATACAATGCTCATGATAAATTGATCGATATAACATGAATCATCCTGTCTAATGTTCATTTCATCCCCTCCTCTACACACACAAAACTATGCTAAAGCTAAATTGTCTGCACGAGAAAGTAGTGTTATTTACTTTATGGTGCATATAAATGAACCAGTTGTTTATGTTGCGGTACAACACGAGCTTCTATCATCTTTTTATTGTTGTTGTTCCATCTTTAGTCGTCATAAATAAAAAATAAATTAGTTTCAGTAGCATAACGGACAAGCTTGACGTCGTGGTCTATCTGATACTTTGATCATTTCAATACCATGATTGAAGATGTCTTTCACCTCATCTTCGTGATCTCTGACTCCGGATTGATACTGGGGAAGCTCACAGTTTTGAATCTTGCTGCCGGCTATCCTCACTGAGATTTTTCCAGCATTCTCCTAAGTTTCATTACAGAAATAGCGGGATCGTACCTACACAAAGATCCTACCGTCCCACTTCCTCAATCAATGGACAGAGTTAAGTATTGATGAATCGGCGTCACGCAACGAATGTGTTGTAAAGGTCGTGATGATAAAATTTGAAGTTTTTTTTTTTCAGATCTCTTTCAGTAACTATGAGTATTCTGTCTGGAGATAAGTGTCTGATTCTCGGTTCATGTGGTACGTGATCCAATTATAATTGGCCACTATTTTTTAAAGCACTGAGAAGAACCCTAGAACGTCAAGAGGCTGCATGCGTTACCTCGATGAATTCATCAAACAAAACCGACGACATATACTTGACGAAATAATCTCTAATATCTCTAAAAGTCAATTGCTTGGTTAGCTCAGTGTCATGGAAGCTCTCCTCGTTAACATTAAAGTTTCAACACCATCGCCGCAGTGCTGGTTCATCGATAAAGTCATCACCACCAACTTCCTAGATATGACCAGGAATCTCACATGATTGGATATTTACTTACATTCAGAAATCCATTCATAGATGTCGTCATATAGAACAGAATTTTACTGTTTGCTTTTTCATGTTGAAGGAGCGCAAAAAACCACACAGCATGCCAACTTGTAACAGGGTTGTTAGTCACTTTCCTTTCAGCTTGTTAAACTTGATGTTGTGTTGAACCTGATAAACAAACATGAGAAAAACTTGTTGGAACAACTAACTGGTTGTTATAACTAGCCTAATTCAACCTTGTAGGAATAACCAGGTGTGCGAGGAAGCTTGTTAAAACTTGAAATCTAATTGAATTTTGTTTCGTTGCACTTCCACAGTCATCTCAGTGCGATGAAGTCCCATCACTTTTCAAGATTATTTCGTCATAAGCCAATCTCCGGCAGTTACCACCCTTTTACTACAACTATCTCTTACGAATCTGATGAATTAAGTATAGACAGCGCCTGGAAAGTGATCTAGGTCGAGTAGTTTCGTGGTCTGAACACTACAGCATTGGCTCAGTGGCCAGTAGTCATCACAACGATTCCCACGTACGTTAACGTTTTTAATATTTTAAAGAACATTAATTTTTTATTCTTTTTCTGACAAGGCTATTTCAACCTCGATTCTTGTAAACTACACTGCTGGATCCAACCTTGTTTTAACCTTTTTGATTTGATCTTCTAAGTTTGAGTTAAGTTGTCACACTTGTCAAATGAAGCTTGATTCATTTTTGAATCAGGTAAAAATTGCTATGTGGGAAACAACACAAATGCTACTAACGCCATATAACTCTCACAGAGAATAACTAGCAAGTGTCAATGTTACTGAAGAAGAGGAAGGTTGAACCTGCCTGACGTTTCGTTGGTCGGGTTCTTTCACCTGCGCGAGAGCGATGCGCAAACGGATACTTTATTCTGGATGGCCTACGCCTATACCAGCGTTTCCCAACATTTTTCGTCACGGGGAACCCCAGAAACCTTTAACAAAACTTTGGGAAACTGACAGATAATATTTTAAACAGCAAAATATAAAGTAGTATTGTATAGTAGGTAAACCAAACAATAATTCGTATGCTTTGAATACTTATTTATTGAATTTCGCGGAATCTTAATACTGCATCGAGGAACTCTAAGTTCCCGTGGAACCCCGGTTGGGAGTCACTGGTCTATACAATTAAAGACTAGAGTTGAAAAACATCCCAAGTCCACTTTTTTCGTATTTGCATCTTTTCTGTTCGTCAGTATCTATGTTCCAAGGGCTATCAACTTGCATAAATATTCCATCCTAATCCCATCGCAGAAATCCTTTTTAATACACAATAATTTCCGCTGAATAGGATATCCATTTTGCGAGTGATTTTCCTTTGTCACTATGGTGGAAGTGTTTCCTTTGTAATAAAATTAAGATATTTAGTATCCTCCTTTCCCCCATAGTGACACAAAGAAAATTACTCGCAACATAGATATCACTTCTTTTGTGAGTAGAATTCTTGCGTCACCCTTCCCTTTACCCCAAAAGGGTTTTTATACTGATATCACTTATTTTGTAATGCTGTCTGTTAAAAAAATGTGCATAGTCTTCATACAAAAGGTCGATTTTGGACCATGGTAGGCTTCGTATCTCGAAAACGGTTACTCCTATAAAAAATAAGCTTCGATTTACCCCAACTTGTCGGGGCCCGTAATTGACCCCCAAAACCCCCGGTACCACCCATTTGGGGCTAAAACAAAAATACAGACAGAATGACAGACATCCTTTTCTATCATTTGTGAAAATTCTGTGATTCGGCTAAAAGAAAGTTGTAACTTTTGAACCTCTTCACCGATTTTGACGTGTGGTACACCGTTTGAACGGTATTGAAGCGTAGATTAAGATTTCACAAGTTTCGGGCACCTATATGGTCTGGGGTCAGTGCTATCATCAGAAATGTGAAATTTTTAGTTGTTTTTTTTTCGCACCGCTCTAGGAGTTGGGTCACAGGAAGGTCCTACCGTCTCATTTTTTTTTGTGTGTCTTAGTATAGCAAAGAGCTTTCAAATGCAAGTTCAAGCATCAAACTCGGACTTGTACTTCGCTAGATCCGAGACTAGCTGTATACATAGAGTGCCGCTAACAAACTCATTTGTCAGCGTCACTCCAAGAGCTACCGTTCTCATAGGGCTTCAATTGAAAAGATAGTGACGAAGACAGACGCTGCGGTTTAGCACTGGTCAGGAGACCCCGTTCTCTCTGACTAGTTTGACAGAGGATTTGTTTGGTTTCGTTTAAACATTCGTCCAATCAAATTAGGATTTTCTAATTCTGGATGAACTAATTTCCACCCAGCAGATTTTTTACCCATGTCAGAATGATGTCCTAAACAACATATCAAACGTCCCCGCAAATTCCACTGGAACGTTAGCCGCCATCTTAGAAAAATGTCCGTCATTACCTTTACTCGACCTACATACTGATTGAATGGTAGCGTAGGGTTCCTTGCATTACGACCAGGTTCGCTAACTCCCTGATTTGTATCTCTTTCAGAGTGTAAGCGTGGACAAATACCCAAGCTGATGTCAATATTATACTTTTTTTCAAAATTCAATGTAGTTTCTTAGAAAGAGATATCAACAGTAAGCACTGATCTGTAGGGTGGTAACAGAGGAAGACTGACTGGATATGTAATAGAAAAACCTTTCATGCAACCTAAATGGAATATAATAGCCTCCTAAAATTTGAATTTGATGCTTCCGAAAAAGCCATTCTTATTCCTCCGCGAAGGGGAGACGAGAAGGTTCTATTTATTTTACAGTAATATTAAACTGGAGGCAGAACATCATGATCTGGTCTCATTTCCCATTCTTCTTATACCACACCCCATTTTCCGTTTTCTTGCAGCTGAATTCTCTTCCCTTTTCCTTTCATTTTTTGTATAAAAAAGAAGAAGAAGACGACGAAGAAAGTGGAAGGGCACGGAAACGTTGCCCCAGAGAAATTAATTTGCATACTTTATAAGCCTCTGTAAGCCTGTGTCCCTTAGCTTCGAGTCCCAATGTCTCTGTTCCAAGATGCTTCTCTCTCTCCGTTGCTTGATTAGCTAATTAAAACTTGCAGACATGTGTTTGTTTTATAAATAGAAGCTATTTTTTTTCCTTACTACTGTCCTGTTATGCCCCATCCCCGCGTAGACTAACTTTAGTTGGTACTTATTACAATTGTTTTTATTTCTTTGTTTACATTGATAATTATCCACAAGCTTAAATGGAAGGTATTCAAACAAGTAGTCAGAAGGAAAGTTTTCAGATAAAGTTTGTTGTGGAAATAGACTGTGAAATTATCTTCCGATAGCTATTGCAATAATAGTTTTCACAGTGTTGGACAAATCGTATGTCATCTTTCATCCCACAACAGACGTGTGTATTGTTCAAATAAACTAAGATTAATATTTTAGAAAATAAAATTTAAACACAAATAAACTGAGACTAATCTTCCAGAAAATAAAATTTAAACACAAATAAACTGATAATACTAATCTTCTAGAAAATAATATTTAAACACAAACTATACACGGTCAGTCAAATGACGTTGGTGACGGATTTCGGATGAGCACAAGGAAACGGTGTGAAGTTCAACATTTACTCACAACGGATATCCTGACAGACTTCCAGTGATTTAACTCAGTCCCATCATGCGATGCTGGAATTGTTCATTGAATGACCACCCAGAAATACTATCCATCATGAATTCATGACTTACGACGAACATACGGCATGCAGTATATTGAAGGAAGATGTCACACATTTTGGTCTAGAAGCCATTGTAGAGTAATTAAAAGAAACAGGAAAACAAAGTTTTGCTCAAATCTCTTTTGAACTTGTATGCTTATATTGACGGAAGTACATGAAGCTAAATGTATACACAACGGATATATGGACTTTTAAACTGACATATCATAATACGCATCTTACCCAACACATTAGTGTAAGATGTCCACTCATTTGAGGGAAGATGACTAATACATTATAACTAAGATATATGACAATAATAGTGAAATTATTATGTTAAACTTTATGTCTACATAATCTGTAATACGACTAAAATACACGAATAAGTATGGATATATTTCGACCACTTCAAAAATATTTGTTACAATGTCCACCTTGACGACATCTGCTTGAAAACGGATGTCTTTCTCTCCCTTTTGTGACAATGGAATATACACCAAGTTAATACAGAAATGGCTTTACGTTTTGTGTGAAATTTAAAAGAAAAAAAAAACATATTCTATAAAACATGTAGCGAGTAGCCGTAACTCAGATAGTTGAACATTAGGTTCGTGTTCGATCTCCCGGCATCCATCTTGGCTGAGGTTTATTCAGGGTTATTCTTTTCCAAGGTTAATGCTGGGGGGATGCCTTCGAAGCTCGGCCCTCGCCCATTTCTTTCCCATATCCTCACCCCACCCCACCCCTATTCCAGCCTCAGTCATAGTGGCCTAAATGGTATTAAAGACATTCAAATTCTATTGAATACATAAGTAGACTACCAATTAGAAATGCTCTTGTACGATTCAAGAAATTAGTTCAAAGAAATTAGTCTCATACCTGAAAACAAGGGAAACACTCTTATTTAATGCAATTGCATTTACGTAGTGGTAATCTAACCCCACCTTGGAGACAAAATGCCACTTCGCGTGTTTCCCTTCACACACATGGCTTCTTTGTGATACAGTCTAAAGAAGTACTTGACAGTCAAAACTACCCTATTCGAGTGCATTTTCTACTCTGTTATGAAATTTAAACCGTTTCTGATCTCATATTGACTAGAGAATATTATTTTTGAACTAAAAACATTTTTTTTTTCAAAGATATACGTGACACGTGACAGATTAGGCGACATTCACTTCAGCACCTTACAGAACATACTGACTAGTTTTTTTCACAGCATACGAGCTTTCCATCTAGTGTTGTAGTCACGGAATTACATTACTGTAGTCATCTTCCCCCGATAGACATCTTCCCTCATTTTACTCTATATGTCTGTAAGCTCAATAATGCAAAATAAATAAATAAATATTTCCAGACAAATCAGGTCATACAATTTACTCGACCAGCGAATATCTGAACATCAAGTTAATCAGAGATCAGCATATCCAATGTGGTCCGAGCTAGCAGGACATTGATTAAAATAATTAAGATAATTTGTTTTCAATAAAATTACCTTATAATTCGTAAAATAATTACATTTATGTAAAAGTAGTTGAAGAGGCCTGTGTTGCCCTGGATGTCAACAAATCACTCTCAGGGTCAAAATACTTCCCTTCCCAGAGTCATGTCCTTCATCCTATGCAATAAAAAATAATGTATCTGCTGTGAGTGTTGCATAAAGATAGGATATTGAAGTTTAGTTAAGACAATGTTAATTAATAGTCAAAATACTCCATGGCTCAAACTTTTCAAACCAAGAAAGCAACGGTCCTCCGCTGATCAAATGAACAATCCAGGTAAAGTTTCACGAAACGAATTCTGATATAGTACATTGGTAAAAGCCCTGGCCTCAACCATCCTCTTGTCTGTATCCGGCAAAAGTCTTGAAAAAGGAACGTCATTCTTCCAAAATGTGACAGTCTTATGTCATAGCTACCTGTGTGACACATAAATGTAAGCTACATTAATGAAGGCAGGTAGACAGATTTTAATATGTATTTATAAGATAACCATCTTATATAAATCTTCATTTATGTTCAATGAGTTCTATCAATCAGTTCCAGATCCATCATATGTAGCATTCTGGCATTTTTCTTACAAACCTTGTAAATGACGAGATATCATTTGCCAAATGAATATGACATTTTCCCGGTTAGTTTTCCTTCGTCATCTACATTTTTATTTTAGAATTGTTGTCATCTCTCGTTCCTGGATCTAAAGATATTCCTTTGCGAATTGGATACTTAAAAAGAGAGAGAGAAAAGCTGAGGTGCGGATGAAGCCATTTCCTGCTGTCAGCGAAACCGGACGTCTACCGCAAAAGGACGTCGCTTTCAATTATCGACTACAAGACAAGCCGTCTGTTCATCGTGAACAAGCAAGAAAAAAATCAACCAACGTAGCCAAAGGAGGAAGGTTGGCAGAAGGAGAAGAAGAAGAGGAAGAAGGAGAAAGAGAACAAAATAAAAAGTAAGGACGAATAGGACTGGGAGTCCGTAAAAAATAACTAAGGGAGAAAACTTGAATGCTCTCTATCTCAACTGGCCTCTGTCCTCCTCCACCCACCCTCCTTACTTTTCAGACTTCTAGCCAGCATCAACTTGGTTTGGTCTCGCCAATAATTGGGTGACCAAAAGAGCAAGGAGATTTTTAGACTCCATGCCAATTTCTTTTCTTTCCCTTTTCTCTTTCTAATCTTTAAAGAAAAAGAGAAAATCTACTTCCGAACTTCTTACATTCTCTGTCATTGTTATTGTGGTCGGATCGACTATTGAAGTAGCAGTCGACACGGCCACTTTAAAGAATGTTGTATAAAACTGTATAACATTATGCTGTACTACATGTGAAATGTTTATTGTATTTGACAATTTTTAATTTTGTACATACGGTACGTTTCATTAATTAAATGTACAAAAGACTATCAAAAAATTGCAGGATAGGGTTGATCTCCCAGCGAGAGTAACCTGCAATATCATATACCTGTGGTAGCTTGCAATTACATCATGGAGTGATATGTGAGGAAATGATTCAACGTGAAATTTTGCGTTGAACTGGGAAAATTGGCCACAGAGATATTGGCACACTACGACGCGATGTTCCTTCTGCTCAAGGTTCAGCAGTCGGAGGACAAACTTCACAATGACGCATGTTTGATTTCGTCTGAAGGATTGTCATCAATGGTCCGTACTACATACTATCAATTACAGTTATGTCGTTGATAATCCTCCGACGATCCGCATGCACAAGTTTCCGAATTCGTGGTACAACTTCGGTTATGATTGTCGTGGAAGGTCTTCCAGATCCTTCGTCGTCTCCAAGAAACGTTCTTCCGGCTTTGAAGCGTCTGTGCCACTGTTAACATTGCGTGCGACTCATTGCCTCATCGTCGTAGGCTTGGCGAAGAACGGTCGATATCTCTGTGGCCGATTTAGTCAGTTTAACGCAAAATTTCACGTTGGATCATTGTTCCAACTTTCTGTCCATGATCACTTCGAGAGTTACCCTGTCCTACCATCTATTGGCGCACTACAGAGCTAGTCTGGGAACTTTTTGATACACCCTTCTCACATGACGTACCGGTAATTAGTTGGAACCAATTGCAACTAAATTTCACTTAATGGTAAAGGATGTTACTCTGCTGGTACGTCAAAGTTTAAATGAGTTTCAATTAGAGCTATATAAACAGTGGCGAAGTGTAGCAGAAACAAGTGGGTAAACATTTTATACAATGTTAAAAGCATGTTTTAGGGAAATCAAAAGTAATATTTTGCTATATTGTTGATACATTAATTAGTACCTATATTTTTTCTCCTGAAAATATAACAATATTGGAAAAACAAAATCAGCAAATATGTTTGGAGGAAGCATGTAAAGTCAACCGCTTATCTCATTTAAGTTTTTCCAGATAGGTTCCGAACACCCAGCTCTTAAGGTCCAATGGTTATAGTCGCTGACTTCGGAAAACGGTGGGGAAGGGGCGCGGGTTCGAGGCTTGCTCACGCCACCAGGCAAATGCCTAGATGTCATCTCTGATAGAAGTTCTGGGCTCTAATTTCTCACTCCTTCTCCAAGGAAATAGCAAAGTGAAAGACATTGCAGCCTGAATCTTTAAGGTGTTTTAAAGGGCAGAAATGCAAAGTTTGAATCCGTTCCAAACTTCTACATTCATTTTGGCAATAATGTCATCACTGTCTCTCTGAAAGCACGTACAGGTTAGGTTACTATTTTACCAGTGGTAAACACTGGCGTTTGTCAGCTAAATTAATATATTAAGTTTCTAAAATTATCAAAGAATATATCCAAGATTTAGTAACAAAATGTCAAAATTAGCAACACAAGACACAAAGTGTTAGTAATAATCCTCTCGCAACCCATAAATCTCAAGTACGTAAATTTTGGGAACAAAGTCTTCGATTTCCAATTATCTTCTCTTAAAAAAAAAAAAATCCACTTTTTCTTTGTCATTATATATCGTTTCGACAACCCAGCACTGAAGAATGTGTCTACAGCGATAAAGACTTTATGATTAAAACACTGGAATTTCTATTTAGCTCCGATGCTCAGCAATACTCTTACTAAGCAATATGGTCAGTTCGTTTTTGTATACATTTAAGTGAAATGCGGAGTACTTATTACAATATAAATGTTTGCGTAGAAATGAATATACAGTTGACATTACTAATAAGCATTCTGCATATTCTTTTGTTACCGGGGATGTTCCTGGAGACAAATTTATACTGTACTTCCAAAAGAGAATTCACGCCCTCAACCTGAATGAACTTCGGATGGTTGCCAGTATTAGAAAGAAGATAAATTTTCACTGAAATGTTGGCATTGTCATTTTTGTGTATTTAACTAAGTGTTCCATGTGCATAAGGCAATCAAAAGCAAAAAGATTCTTCTGTTTCTAAAAAGAAACGGATAAAGGAGGTATGGCATAGGTCCATGTCCTCCAAAGAAACGTTTGCTGCACAGGTGATAGTGTTTTGTTTCTGAAAGGTTTAGGACTACGGAAAGGTTTAGGAAAAGGAGATAGTATAAACGTTTTCATGTTGTCGTCGTATTTGCGAATAGTATCAAAACAATATTTACCAAGCACCTCAGCTGGTAGCTTACCGGAAACATGGCAACACGTGTATTTTCGCGCAAAGGATCATAGGAGTAGTTGTATCCTGAATAACCGCAAAATTCAGATGGTTTCATCAAGTTCTCTGTAATTTAACCCAATTGAAAATGTGGTATAACATCACGCTTGGTTACTAGCTGAATCGTCAATTTAAAAAAAAAAATGTTTCCACAGCTAACAGTTGGTGTTCTCACGACCAACGCCCCCTTGTGACTAAAGTTTATGAATCACTCCAGACATCAGTCTGTTTCAGCGTACCACCTACAACCACGAAGCAAGGACCTAATATTTGGTCCTTGCATTGTGCTACAACTACGCAAGAAAACCTTAAATCATGATAAGAAATAGTAGAAGCAGTGTTAGTTGTAGTAATAGTAGTAGTAGTCGCTAAAAAAGAAGAAGTAATGATTAAAACTATCGTCTTGATTGACTTTCTACCTCTATGTTTTTCTTACAAGAGTCAGGTTAATATTAACTAGTCGTATATAAAGAGCACTTATAATGTTCTTGATTAGTTTCAACTATCCAGAATTTTTGTTGTAGTAGTGATACACTACTTGTTTAAAAATCAAAAATACAATTTCTTCTAACTTTGTATTTTCGATCTTCAACACTAGACGAAGGAGGGTTGATAATATTACTGTCCAGCCATCTTGACTTGACAGAAGATTTGCTTACTGAACGGGAAACAGAGTTGATTTCATGCAACTTCTGGACAAAAATGGAAACGGCATCTTTCAAGTTATATCCTCCATGCTATCGATAGGACTACAGTAGCTCTTCCATGTGTACCTACAAGTCGAAGTAACTTCATCCTAGAGGATAGAGGGTCATGAAGGGGGAAAATATTTAAAATTACAATGAGGTAAAAAAAAAAAGAATCACTTTTGAATTAGTGATGCTACCAGTAGATAGAACGGATGAGGAAATCGGTTCTAGATTCTTTGATATTGGCGTTCAACACGGATTCCCTTCCCCCTTTCTTTGGAAGATAAATAAAATCTTGGAACTGTCACACAGCTTAGGGAAGGTTATATCCCCAGAGGATGCTAAGGTGGAAAGGTTGGGCGAGGAGAGGCGATGTTCGAAGAAGATTGAATTCGGAATGAGAATTCGAAGGGAAGAAGTTTGTCAGAGAACGAGGGGTGGGCTGATTGGAGAGCATTCACTTTGAAAAATTGCTCGGGGGATAGTTCACACACTTCCTGCTTCATATTTTGCCCTCTTCGTGATCTCACCTTTTCCGAATAAGCTAGAAGCCAGACACACACACACACACAGAAACACACCTGCACAAATCAGACTCAAGAATAAAATACGTTACAGTATGCACCAGGAAGACACTATTTTCGCAATGTTGACAGAGAATGGATTTCTGCACAATTGGTTTTGCCGACGCTTCTACGTGAGGATGGTCTATTTGTAAAAGTAATTCTGACTACCGAACTGATTGCATGCATACTAATCTTTGGTACGTAGGGCAGTAGAATGAGGAGTTGAAATCGCATAAGAAATTATCAGAAAATTAAAACTAACTTATCCAAAAACGTTAAATACCCTTTAAAATGCACTGAAAAATAGCCAATAAACGTAATTAACTTAGTATGAATGATAACTTATTGGTAGCATTTGACTGATGCGTTTGATTATAGTGCATATTTCATCCAATCTCATTTCGAACGGAGTGTCTTCCTCAAGTAAAGCAGAGTGTTAAAAACCAAGCTCTTAGTAAAACTACTATTTATCGATGTCTAAGTCCCAATAATTGATTTCTAGATGGGATATGGCAACAGCTAAGTTTACTGCAACTGTTACCCAAAGTAGATTCTTAACTGTGTTTGTTTCACTTATTCTCATGTTATCTTGATTTCGGATAGTATAGATTTGATTACACTTATCATCAGCATGCATTACTTCCTCATGTTGTTTCATCCCAATAATCAACATTCTTAACATTCGAAATAACAATTATCTCTTCCTTGTACTTATAGTAAGTAATCTTCAGTTTCCTCGAGAGAAAAAAATCAACAATTCTACCTTAATCAAATTTGATTACAAATTACAGCATCTACTTCCAATATTGCACAAAATTCAGGTTCAGGCAATTAAATCTATAACAGCAGTAAATAGCATTGGTCTTACCAATCCATTATTTTACCTGGCGCCAAGATGCATAGATACAAAGGGCTGGCATTTTCATATATTCCATTGAATTCAAATCCAAATCCACTCTAGACTCTATAAAGCTCCTTATAAATTATTAAAATCACAATGAATGAGAATCTTAGTTTCAATTCTCCACCTTGTAAGAAGAAACTCAGAAGTTTTTATAGTAATCAAAGACTGATAGTGAAATGATCACAGATCACATAAGACTCACATCTATTTGCGGTGATAAAGCAGACATTTTTGTTTAAAATTTATTTACGCTTTGTTCATTTTGCGCATCAAAAAAAAGTTGTAAGGTTTTCTTAACAATTGGATTAATTGTTTTTCTTTTACCATTTACTGAGCTTCTAAAACTACAAAATACTTTTAATTTTGAGTGTATTTTTGAAAACAGTTTAATTTCATTTAAAGTTAATTGTATTATATTCTTGCTGCTATCCTAACTGTTTTGCGTAGGGGCAAATTAAAACACAAACATACCCTGTTTTTTTTTAATAAATCAACATTAATATATATATATATATATATATATATA